>PVKE010012464.1:0-38281 GCA_004027555.1 Craseonycteris thonglongyai | reverse complement strand
CCTGCCAGCACCATGGTGGAATGACACACCAAGGTCAGAGCAAGGGCTTTGGTGTCTGTGAGCGCTGGTCTTGAGCTCAGCCATGTGTTAGCTGTGAGACCTTGGCTAATTTTAACTTTCCTAAGCCTCACCTTCCCCATCGATTAGATGGGAATAATAGAATGCCTGTGCCTCAGGGTTTCTAATGAGAATTAAGGGAAATAATAAATGTAATATACTTGGCTCATTGACTGCTAGTAACTGTACAATACACAATGGCTTTTTCTTGCTGTATCATAACAATTGACACACCAAATGCCATGGATTGTTTGCTCACCATTTTTATCCCATTAGACCATGATCCGAGACAGGGACCCAGGCTTTTATCTGTGTGTCCCAGGGCTCTCTCCATAATGTCTCACTCACCAGAGGTGTAATAACTGCTTGAGGACATTAATGAAATCTTTGATGGCAGAGAACATGTATTAATCATTTCTGTGCCCCTTGACAGTGCTTAGCAAAGTGTATTTTACATAGCAATTGGTTAATTAATATTTTTAAGTAAATACATGAATAAGTGAATGGTGGATTGAATTGATAGTGAAACTTGTTAAATACACATTAAATTGAAACAAATTAATAAACAGGAAAGGATTTAGGGGCGAGGGTAAAAGCTCGATGCTAAATACAAGTCTTTGATGGATTTTGTGATTCTTCCCTGGTTTATTTACCTTGTCAATTTCCCCTGACATGAAATCTTAGACATGTAGGACGCTGCCTCTTCTCCTGTACGTCTCTGCCTTTTTCTTATGGTTTACTCTTCTTTCATGTTTGTGCTGCTTTCTCTCCTATCTTCTGGCTGTAATTGCATGTGTATGTCTGTGGTGAGGATTGGGGGACCCTTGGTTTGTGCCCTCCCTTGTACAGGGAGGTCCCACTCAGCAGTGAAATGGTGTTGAGCTGTTTTTCTTGTACAGGGATGGATTTGCATGGATCCATTACCAAACTTGTGTCCTGTTCATTTGTGAGCAAAGATGGGTGTCCAGCGAAACCTTGTGCAGGCTGTGCCAATGGACAGAAGTAAGCGAGACTAACAAGCTTTCAGGGGGGTTGAACTTGAGAGGTTGGCTGCATTAGCCCAGGGTCAAAATCAGCTGAGCCTTTCGATTCAGAGCCCAGAGAGAAATGGAGAAAGGAAACTTACATTTAGAAAGTGACAACTGTATTTTAGTCATTGTAAGGGAACTGTATTTAGTCATTCATCTAATCTTCTTACAGTCCTGTAAGTAACAGGCAGTTATGATTACCATTCCACAGAAAAAGAAAGCGAGGCTTGGAAAGGTTAACTGTGTGAAACCATTCACACAGCTGACAAGGAACTTGAATCCAGACCTTGGACTTGAGTGGAGAGCTGTGTGACTCCAGAGCCCACCCACAGAATTCCAGCCATGAGGGGATTCGCAGACCAGTGGTGGTCTGTAAGGGTCCCTGCTCTCTGTGGCTGTGTTCTGCACGATTCCCTCCAGGGTCCACAGCAGCGGCCAGGGTGTTAAGAGAAGAGGAAGAAGAGAGTAGAAGGGAGTCCTGCCAGCCATCTAACCCCTTCCTCCAGTCCCCAAAGGAATGGTTGCAGAATGGCAATGTGTGTGAGTGTGTGTAGCATTGCACAAGCACTTGAGTGTGTGTGTGCATGCACGCACATGCAGGGGACATCATCAGTACCTGTGGTTGCATTTATGAATGTACGAAAATCTCAAATCTGTGTAATATTCTTAATAGAAACGTTGATCCACTGAAATCAAAATGACTGACAGTTAAAAAATATAAATGTACGTCTTATATAATTATAATGAGATTTAGAAATCTTAATTTAACAATAATGGGGACAGAAAGGAACTCAATATGCTTTATCTCTCATTCTTATTTAGAAATTTAAAATGTGGGTTCTGGTAAAATCTTAGACTGGATAGTAATTTTTTGTGGCATATTTCATAGAATGCCAGACTCATTCATAAAGAACGGCTGTGTTTGTGTGGGTGTGTGGGTGTGTCCAGGCACACATTAGGTTGTGATCCCAACCTATTGTGTGCTTTAGAATCATCTACCTAACGTTTTAAGAATATAGATGCAGATCCACTCTAGATATAGAGGGTGTCCCAAAATTCATGCAAGATTTGAATTTTGCATCATTTGTGCGGTAAATGTTGCCAATGAAAAAAAAAAGACAGCGTGACAGCTGACAGTTCAGGGTTATTAAAAATGGAGTGCTACATGAAAGAACGTGTTTTCATTGCTAAGCAATGAAAATTTACGATTTTTAATTATAAACCTGTGTTTTCTATCAAAATTACTTCTTGCGTGAGTTTTGGGACACCCTTTATATTATAGAAAGAGAGTAACCAAAGTGTGAGGAACACTGTGCCCATGTGTGGGGTGAATCTGATGTACCCCAAAGGTGGAAAATCATTCTGCTAAATGTCACTTATGAGAGAAGCAAGGATTAGGTAGATTAGTAACTATGTCAATGAGAGAACATTTAAGGAAGAAGACAAAGAGGTGACCTTAATACCACATGGTGCATGCTAGAATTGCCCTTTGAAAACACAGGTGGAGGAACTGATAATTCTTGCACACTGTAGATAACGTCTGTCAGACCCACCACTGTGCACCTAGAGCCCATGGCTGGTGGACAAGCCAGGCCAATACCCAGCGCTGTCTGTACGTTGCCTCCAGAAGCTCTAGGCCCATGATGGTGATGGGGGAACATGGTGTGAGAGAAAGTACGAGCTACATGATCCACAATAACACTCACCTTTGTCCCTTACCAGTTGTGTGAACTGGGACAGCTTACTTAACCTTTCTGAACCTTTGTTTAGCTTTGCCACCTGGGGCTAATAACCGTGTAGCTGTATAGCTCTCCAGGTGGCTGTGAAACGATGTGTGTATGGCTGTGAGCTTAGTGCTTGCTGGCACATGGTAAATGTTCACTTAGTAAATGGCAGATACTGTTACCAGCTTCTTCTGACCCATTCCAGATTTCATCCCTTTGATTTATGTAATTCTTGATCCAAGACTATACAAGAGCCAACTGTCCTATCTGAGGTCAGGCTCTGACTCTGCCTTCTCCAATGGCCCCTGAGTCCACAGAAGCAGATGTCTCTTCTTTATCCCCCTAAGGCAGGTGTTAGGAGTCAAGGTGCTGATGTCTCCTGCATAGCTGGGGTCCGTGCCCATGCCCTTCGCTTCCTTTATTCTCTGACATGCTTCTGTTGGCATAAAGGTTATGTGTGGACTCTATTGTGTATGTGTATGTATATGTATGTACTAGTCAAGGTTCCACAGAGAAACAGAACTGGAAGAACGTAGAATATATAGCAAGATTTAGAAGAAGGAACTGGCTCAAGTGATTATGGAAGCTGATGTGTCCCAAGAACTGTAGTCAGCAAACCAGAGACCCAGGAGAACCGATGGTGTGGTTTTAGTCTGAGACAAGAGGTGTGAAACCCAGAAGAATTGATCATGTAATTCAGTTGGAAGGCTGGCAGGTTCAAGACCCAGGAAAAGTCATGATTCAGTTCAAGTCCAAAGGCAGAAAAATGTGATATCTCTTTTCAAAGGCCATTAGGCAGAAATAATTCTCTCTTACTCAGGGAAGCATCTGCCTTCTTGTTCAATTCAGGCCTTCAACTGATCGAATGAGGCCCACCCACATTGGGGAGGGCAATCTGCTCTACTGGGTCCACCAATTCAAATGTTAATCTCATCCGACACACCCTCATAAAAACACCCAGCATAATGTTTGAGGAAAATTCGGGCACCCCATGGCCCAGTCAAGCTGACACAAAATTAACCATTACAATGTGTGTATGTGTCTTTATTGCCACTTTTTGGAACAAAGTTGTGTCCTCAAATCCCAAAATTGGGAAAAAAAGTTACAATATTTTGTTCATTATTGTCATTTTAAAAATCTTTTTATATGCTTCTAAAATTTCTTTAGGAAAACCCCTTTTTTAATATTCAGAACCAGCATTCCAAGTAATGTGTGAGTAATAACAGCTGGCATTTATTCAGAACTGACAGTGTCCAAGATTACTGTCAGTTATTTGCACAAATTATTTAATCCTGTGCAGTTGGGGGGCTACTGTCATCTCATTTTACAGATGAGAAAACTGAGTTCCAGAGAGGCAGGAATTGTGTCAGTTTTTCACTAACTTTAAATGAGATAATTTGTGTTAAGCACACACATGCACACATATGCAAAATATAGACGGCAATTACAAAAAAAATGGTTTAAAAATAATAATCCAAGATTATCAAAGATCTGAAATCTATTTACACACACTTTGGTCAACCATGTAAAGTTTGTGTGGAGGATCTGTCTCTCGTGATTTCTGTTCTACAAATGAAGAAACCAAGGCCCTTATTTGCTTGAGGTCATAGTAGCAGAAGGGAGATTGGACTTGTAACTCCCATCTGGGGATCCTTCCCTTATCTCAATGCTAGTAAACGTCAAGGGGTGAGCTGGGATGGCAGGCTTCTAGGCAGCACTACAAAGGGTTCATGCCTAAGTACTGGCAGGAGGGCCCAGTGGCGGGCATAGCAAAAGGCAGGTGGGTGGATGTGGTGGTGAAAGCATTTAATCCCTTTGTCTCATTGTCTCAATCACATAGGAAGCAGACTCTGGTAGTTGAGGGAAGATCAGGGAGGTGGTATTGAAGGTTTGAGGAGAAAGAAGACGATGTGAAATAACAATACAGAGAGTGGGAGAGTAAACAGACCTGGAAAATGTGGTTTTATCACTAGGCAGTGTTCAGAGCCCACTTGAGGCCAGGGGTGTGGGATTTAAAAGGAGACCAAGTCAGTGTGGTTGCCACTTGTGTTTATAAGTGCAGACGCAGCCAGAGAGCCCCCGGGCTGTTGAGTTTAATCAGTGTTGGAGTGTTTCAGACACTATGGAGCGGGGTTGGGGGGAGTGAGAGTTGAGGTGACATGAAAGGGTGTGATTGTATGAATAGATCTTAGAATTTAATCTGAGTGAAGAGGGAGGAGGGTGCACAAGGCAGGTGAGGGTCAGTAAAATGGTGGTTAGATGAATGGATTTGAAGTCTTGGGAGGGTAGAAAGTTGTAGCATTAGGAGTGAGCTGAGAAGGGAGGAGGTGGTGGTCACATTTGCGGTTCTTGAACTTGTGACCCAGGAGGAGTTGCAGATATTGGTGACCTAGGTCATGACTATGGGAGTGAGGGTGAAGGACAGCATGCCCTGAGGAGACAAGTCAGGGACCTGAGTTGTTTGAGAATCGAAAAGATCATCTGCATGGCTACAGAAGTCACTGAAAACTATGGGTCTGTGGCAAAGAGGACAGTGAGCCAGGCTCTGAACTGTGGAGGGAAAATGGGGGCAGGCTGGTGCTGGTGTGACAGAAGCAAGGAGAGGAGGTGAGTGGCATGGTCTGCTGGCAAGAACTAATGACCTTAACCAAGGGCACAGAGTTCATCAGTGAGAGAGCCGGGTTTGAAACTACCCAATCTGGCCCCAGAACCTACACTCCTAGCTGATTTGCGAGTTACTGACAAATACGTTGTTTTTCTGCATAAGAAATTCTAAATGTATTTGTTCAGCTATTAGTAGACATTAAATAATGAATAAAATCACATCAATTTTTAATTTTTCTTTACATGAAATTTACATGTTTAAAGATAGCATGAGTTTGTAAAATATACCATGACCATCACAATTTTGTTTTTAAAATATAATGTTAGAAATAGACTTTTCATTCACTAATGGGAATGCTCATTACAATGAGTAATAATAGCTAAATCTGTTGAGTTTGTTCTAGGTGGCAGGCACTGTGCTAAGTGCACACACACTCACTTAATAACTCTAGGTATTGTTTATCCTTGTGTTATAGATAGAGATATTGGGCTGAGAAAAATTAAGGTGCTTACCTGAGGTCACATAGTGCAATGGACTGCCTCATGCAGGACTCAAACCCCAATCTGTCTGACCCTCAGCCTCGTTTGTGATATAATCTATCTAGTTCTTGATTGAGGACTTGCTGTGTGATAGTACTGCACTGGACAGTGAGAGTGTAGTGATCATGCTGATGATAACAGAGTTCTTCATATCTAAGAAGGGGAGAATATTAACTAAATAATGTAATATATTAATGATAGTTACAGGTTCTATAAAGGAGAGAGTATATAACGAAGGAATATAACCTAATCTTGAGGCACCAGGAAAGGTCTATTTAGGAAGTAATTTTTAAGTTAAACTAAAAGAACAGGCAGTCATCCAAGTAAATAAGGAGGAGGAATTCCAGGTAAAGAAACAATGTCTGCAAAAGTCTCAAGGCCCTAAAGCAACCTATGGAATCTTTAGACGTCACTATTCTTACTATTTGGCTTCTGATAAAGCCACAGGTTGGCAGGTCACCTAGGTGTCATCATTCTAGCACTTTTCCTCCCAAAGCTGATACTGACTGTGAAAACGGTGGTACATAATCATCGTTCCATCTTATTATGGTAAACTGAGTCATGGAATGTTTCAGCCAACTGCTTAGCTGGGGGAACTACTTTTTTACTATTTTTCTCTACTTTATCTCTGTATATCTTACAAACTACCCTTTGCCAGAGGCATTTTAAAAAATAAACCTCTGCCTTATTTATTTATTTATTTATTTATTTTTATTTCATGGCTCCCTACTTGCAAATACATTTGCCTAGATAAGAAAAGGAACATTTGCTCAAAAGGTTCCAAATGACATGTGGATATGCTATCTGATACTAAAACCCCAACTTGTGAATAGCTGGGCAGAAACTGTGGAAACCACATTTCCATCAGAAACTTAGCCTACCATAGACCAGAGGCCAGCTTGAAATGGTGCTTTTTCACGTATAAATTATCATCATTTGTAAAGTGTTCTTTTTAGAGACAGGTAGAGGAATATATCAGTTCAGAAGAAGCTCCTAAATTCTACAATCTCATCATGAAATGCCTTTCTTACTGCCTGCAGTGGAAACAGTCTCTCTCAACTGAACTGTCCACGTATACACCACATACATACATACATACATACATACATGAATTCTCTCTCACTATCTAACCTCCACCTATTTTCTATCTATCATCTATATCTGTCTATCTATCTATCTAATCTATCACCATCTGTCATCTATCATTATCAATCATCTATATATCTAATCTATCATCATCTGTCATCTGTCATCATCAATCATCTGTATATCTATATCTGTCTGTCTGTCTGTCTATTTAACTATCTATCATCTATCACCTATCTATCTAGCATCTATTCCCCACCCTCCACAGTAACCTGTCCATAAGAAAGCCTATTACCAAGCACACTGACCAAATCTTCCAACCTCCTTTTCCAGGTGCCACAGTTAGAAAGTTGGGACTAATAAACCCACAATTTAAAGGACTCTTGTCCAGAGCAGAAGTGGTACAGAGCAGAAAGGTCTGTACCAGGAAAGCCAGTATGAAGGGACCAATCCAGTCCAGCTGTCCATGCAGGGTTTCATCACTTAGTGGGTTCTAGGTTACACAGTGGAGGAAATGTCCAAGTAATCAGTCAAGTCCATTCAAGTCTCGCCCTACAGCAAGCCTAAAGGGAAAAAACCTGGCAACAGCTGATGTATCTTGGGGAAGAGGAACCAGAAAGAGTGAGAAGAGCTAAAGGCTTGTGAAGTGCCAGTATTTAGGAAAGATGGCATAAACTGTGGCTATTGTCTGAGAAGGAGAAAAAAGAAAAGGCAAAGAAAAGATTGCTGACTGCCTTTCAGCACACACACCTTTCATGTGTGTCCTGCTGGTTGTTGTGTTTCTATTACAATGGAGCACCAATTATGCTCTGCTTGAGGCAAGCAATCCCAGTAGGCTCCTGTGCCGTCCCGTGATGCCCCTGAATCTGGGCCATCTGTCGCTGCCCACGTGGGAAGACAATTTTCAGGGTATTGACTGGTCAGAATGAAGATATTAACAAACAAACACACTTTATTCTGACTTCTGATCCTGCTAATCTTCCTAAACTAAGATGTGACTGGGTTGCCCAGTGCGGGACAGAAAATATTAGAGGCCACGTATCTAAGTTGAAGTCAAGAGAGCGAAGGTTCTTTCCAATTGCAAGGTTCAACCTTTAGCCTTGCCACCCCTCCATCTGGCCTGAGCTGGCCCTCAGCTCTTCGGTGGGTGCCCTTCCCACAAAATGACTATTGACACAGTCTGCTCAGTCACACCACTTCCTCCTGATGAAGTAGCACCTTTACCACCACAAGCAGGTAGGAGCTCAGGTGGAAATCGCTGTTTTTTGTGACAATTCCAGCCTCCCTCTAGCTCTGTAAACCAAATGGGAGCTGTGGTCCACTTAGATTGGCCCAGCTTGCTCATCTGATCTAGGATGTCAAGTTCTTCCAGGGACTTTGGTTCCATAATGAGTAGGGGTGGGGGGTGGGGGTGTCTTCTGTGGTCTGAGCCTGCATAGATGAGCTGTAGCTGCTGGAGGCTACATCTCCACCGTGTGAGGTAGCCATTTTAACACATTGCGTACGGATCACGAGAATCTTCGTTTTTTCTGAGCCATGTGTTAAGGACGGGTAACGAGAATTCTCATTTTTACACTTGACCTTTTATTTTTTGCAAGATTTATTTAATTAATGAGGTTTGGTTGATATATAACGAGCAAATATTATCAATGGATAAATTTACATGAGTAAGTACAAAAAATTTCATTAAAAAATTATAAATAATATGGAAGCAATAGCAGTTTAAAGAGAAGAGTTCATTTCAACGTGGTCTCATTTAAATACCTGCCAGAACAGAGGGGTATGAGGGTTTTAAACCCCGCCATACGCAACGTGTTAACAGAAGGGGGCCAATCGAATGAGAAACAGAGCAAAGGGAAGGGCAGTTGTAAGGGCCTCTGGATCCTGTTTCTTGGCATCCCTAAGGCAACTTCCATCTAACTTGGCTCTGTGGTGGGCCTGTCTTTGGAGAAGCCGATTCAGTTTTCTTACGTAGATGTGCACACAGAAAACCCTAATGCAGAGAGAGGCCTCGCCATGTTTTTGGTGTTTAGGTCCAGCTCTTCATCGCCTTGTCCCTGCCTCTTTCTGTGTGGCCCCCTGTGGCCTCTGCACTCGTGTGCACTCATCTCCTGCTGCCATGGTTCTGTGCACGGCCAGCACCCAGCCCTCCTGGTCCCTGGAGGAGTGGCCTGCCCCTGCCACTGAGCTGACCTCCTGTAACTCCCCTCCTCTTCCCTTTCACTCTTTCTCTTGTATTTGTCTGGACATCTGTGTGTTTCTTCAGAAAGACTGTAGTTTCCTTTAAGGGCAAGAATCTCTTTATTTCAACTCCTGTGGCATAGTATCACAATTTACACACCATAGGTTGTTCCTAAATATTTGCTAAATAAATTAAATAAGATTTCCCATCTCTGTAGCAGATCATTTCTGACGAGTGGAAAGAAAATGAGTAAACTGTTGCTGCAACGATTTGCCGCTCTCTGACTTCTTTTGCCACTTCAGAATCTGTCCTTTCCTCTCTTTCTGCATTTAATCTTAATGCCGTGGCATCACTGGCCCATGCAGTGATCTCTGGGTGGAGTGGGCGGGGAGTCTTCATTGCCTCCTCTCCAGTCAACACACACACACATCCACAACCTGAGTTACAGCCCAGTATTGCTATTATATGTGCCCCTGAGGGCAAGCCTCCCCCTCCTCTATAGAAATGTGGGCATCTCGGTGTGAGAGTAGGTTACCGTATTTATATTTGATTCAGATGACTGGTAAATTTACCTTATTAACAAACAGTGCCAGGCACTGTTCTGAATACTTTACGTGTGTGAACTAGTTTCTCCACACAACAACCTGATCAGGTAGATACAATTATTACTATCAGCCTCGTTTCACAGATGTGGAAATGGGGACATACACGATTAAGAGACTTTCTTATGGTCACAACGTGGTTGGTGGCTAACCGGGAGTTTGAAATAGGTAGGCTGGCTCCAGAAGCCACGTCCTAACCCCTGGGCCTGCTCTCTGCCAGGTGACCAGGGTGGGTTCTATGCTGCACACGAGACCACTCCTGAATGGGAGGACTCTTTGACATGACCTACCTAGCAGTTTGGCTACCTGTTCTTGATACTTCTGGGCACTCTGGTTTATTACCTATGGCTTGAATATAAGTTTGTTTATGTTGCTCTCTGCAGTTAATTGTTCACATTGTAATCAATGCCAGTCCTAAAATTTGGCTTCTCAAAATATTATATTTTCAAACAACCTAGGAACCATTCCAAGAATTAACTCTAATTATATATCATACCAGTTTTGAGTACTAGAGATGACTCAAAGGCAAAATGTGTGTTATTTGAAATTATTAAACTGATGGTAAATAAAGTGCGATTATGCCCAAAAGAGAGATAAAATTGCATTCTATCTTCTCTTTTGTTTGCCCTTTCTAGGTGTCTAGGATCAGATGGGAAATTAAATCATGATTTCTAGACTTTTTCTTCAATTAAGACATCTTTATTAGCTGCCTATAAACCGCCACTTATTGCTCAACTAAAGAATCAGATTGAAACCTCATCTGGTGGCTTCACCTAGAATGACTAAAGCAAACAAAAATATACATGAGGGAGGGCTGTTTATTTGACGCGAGCGTTATTCATAGCACAGTGTTTGGGGGACTTTTTGGAGCCAGTTCTAGTTGTCTCTGGGTATTTCTAAACCAAATTACAGGAATAAAGTATTTATAAATAGCAACCATAAAAAATGAATGCATCCGTCCCAGCCATGACCTCATGAAGTCCCGAGGGCTTCGCCTTGCAGACCCCAACTCCTTTAAGTAGTTCGTTGGTTCCCAGATTGGGTTCAGTTGGTGATTTTTAACCTCATCAGATCTAACACCTTAGTTTATGATGAATATTCTCAGTCCCTTTTATAATTCTTAAATGAATTTCATAAATAATAAAATCTATGTACAAAAATTTTCAAAAAATAAATAGAATGCCTTAGCAATTAAAAAAGCATAAGAAAGTAATTTATAATGATGCAGTAGCTATTTTAATGTGTAAATACTCTGGTAGTATTAAAATAGGGGCAGTAAAATGAACAGATGTTTGCACCTAATGTATATTCACCATAATGTAACATGGAATATACAATACACGAGTAAGAATAAAATAGTCTGTCACTGATGCAGTATTGGTGATTCAAAGACTGTGACCAGCATTGCAGACAATAGTGTGATTTTCAAAAATTAGAAACAAATGGTAAAATTTCTAAGTAATAATGTATATAATCTTCCCTCAATTTACAAGGTAGTTATTCGCCTAGAAAATTCATCATATATTCAAATAATACAAGATGCATTGTGCTTATTTGTAAATGGAGTTATCAGCTAGGCTCAGATAGTATAAGTAGATTTTCACCTAAGTAAATGTTCAACAAGACATTCAAAAGTTGGCAGACCAGGGGGGATTTTTGTTGTGCAGAACTGTTCTGAGCACCATCATTCCTGCCCTGCCCTCTAAATGCCAGTGATGTCCTGCAGTCATTTGTGATTTAAGAGAACCACCACATTTCCCTCAATGTCCTCTGTTGGGGGCTACCTACCGCCGGTACTGATAACCACTCAGGTACTGTCTAGTATTAGAGTAAATCTGCTAATTAATTCTCCTGACTTTTTGTAGTCCTTGAAGACCAAAAGCATGTCTACAGTAAAATTCTTCATAACTGGGTTGTTGGGTGGGTAGAATTGAGTTATATATGGAGACTATGTCTCAGGAGAGAAAAGGCTCAGTTCATCCCATGTGCACAGCATCTGGTCTGGCTTTACTAAGTCTTGCTTGGATGAGTAAATAATTTGGTGGTTGTATATCTAGATTAGTGAAAAGATATTTCCTACTTGAAAGAAATAGTATTTTTGCTTTCTAGTTCATGGGACAATACCAAGATGCTCACTGGAGAGGATCTTAAGGATTATTTTTAAAGTACCATTTCAGTTGTTCTGTTGGAATACTAAGTGACATGAAAATATTTGAAAACACCTGGAACCAGACCAAGACCCAGAATCTCCATGTCGTCCTGAGTAGGGAAAGGGAACAGGCGGAGGACCCTGTGTGAGCAGTGGCCATGGCGGAAAAGTTTTGCTGAGTCTTCTCAGTAGTCTGTGAGGCAGCTCTCAGAAACCCTATTTTTACAAGTGATGCAACTGTGCTGAACAAGACAAACAATCCACCAAAGGCTGACAGTTGGTTCTACATCAGAACAAAGTTTGACCCTGAAGTGTCTGATTCCAGAGGCTTCATCTGTCTCTTTAAGTGAGCTAAGTTTCTGTTAAATCTGCATCTGAAGAACTGTGAGTTATGGTGATATGAGGTCCACCTTAATATAGCTTTGCTCCACATGTAGTGCCAATTATTATCTCTTAAATCCCACTTTCCTGGTGGTTCAGTGATTTTGACATTGATCCTGTTGTTGTTTAGCTTCCAGCATTCAAGGTCTTGCGTAAACTCATATTAGTGAGAGTCTTGAGGACAGGGACAAGGTCCTCCCTGCCTTCGAGTCTCCAGTATCTAGCATGGTGCCTGGCACAAACAGATGTCCAGAGAGCATTTGTTGAGTTGACCTTAATGGAAGTATGTTTCTCCTTTTAGGCCTTGGCCTTACACAATATTTCAGCGAGGCTTTGACCTGGTTTTGGGAGAACAGCCTTCTGATAAAATATTCAGGTAAGTGGCTGTCTAGGAGTGTGCTTATGTCTGTCTGTAAGCCCTGTGCCCCACTTCCTAGTGAGCCTTCTTTCCCGGTGGTAAAGTGTAAAATGGAAAACACATTTAATTGTTCTGAGTCTCCTAACGAAGTAAAGATGCTGGCTCGCCAATCACTCCCATTGATGGTGTGGACAACTGTGAGGTCACACAGATCCTGTTTGGTCCTTGCCTCCTTCTTCATCTGCTTTGTGAACCCCGGTATTGAATTGACCTCTTGGAGCCTCCTGTGTACACAGTGGTGCAATCGGGCCACATCGCATGCCCAGCTCTCCTGCTGTGAGGGACATGGGAGAGAATGGAGAACCGCTGGCATAGAAACTGGCACAGAGCAGGCAGCTCCTCTCACTTTCTGCCTCTTCTTTGTGCATGTTGTTTGTGCTTTCCTCATAAAGTCTTACATTGTTCAAAAATGAGCCTCCTCTGCTCTGCCTCCTCCTTCTTCCAGCTCCACTTCATTATTATTTTTTAAAATCTACTACCCTTCTGATCAAGTTGTATATTTCTGGTCCCGCCCAAATTTGTACCTTCATGCCGGGAATAATAGCACGTATGAGAAAAGCCCATAAGCTGAGGAAGAATTTGAGTGTGAGCTATGAACTGTTGGCTTTTCATACCGTTTAATTCACACTGGGCCTTAGCTAACACATGTGTATTTCCAAACTAAGATCTTATCATCCATTTTATTGTGTCGATCTGTCCTTCATGTAACGTGCATTTCTTGAATCCCTACTAAGTGTGAGATGGTTTTGGGCCTGGCAGTGTGGGCATGAGTGTATTTCCCTCCACGAGGAAGCCCTCTAGTGGAGGAAGTAAATAGTCCTGAGGAGTGTCTGACATCAAAGGATACACTACTGCATGGCTTTATGGAGGAATGGTGAGCAGTGTGGGCAAAGGGAAAGCTTGCTTCCTTTTCACTGCACTCAGCAGTGTGCTGAGTCTTATATACTCGCGGTTGTCTTTACAAACGTCTTCCTCAGACCCTCCCTGTGAGCCAGCCCTGGCCTAGGTGTTCATGCTCCTGCATTTGCTCCTGGAGCTGACTTCTCTGCTCCCGTTTCCTCTGCTCCCCACTGCTCGCTGCAGATGGACTAGTTTGGGCACTGCAGTGTCTTCCTGAGGCATGCTCTTAGCAAGATTTACAGAACCCCTTCCTCACGGGGCCTCCCCTCGCCCTTCTCACTCGTGATTGTCTCTTGGAGGTCAGGCAGAGTCACATTCATGGCATTGGCTGCAGGCTGCTTTTGAGAATTTGTGCTACAAGAGATGTCAGCTGCCTTCCTTAGACCCTGACTTGGGCTTTTAAACTTTCTGACAATGATTTATCATTTGGGTGGCTTTTCTTTTTTAACTTCTGGTCTGCCAAGACCTTTGAAGGATGATAAAGATAAGGCAGATGGAGAACCCCGTGGAGTTGGCCGATTAACATGGATAAGTTTCCTCTCTCCTAAAAGTCAGAAACTAACACTTTGAAAAACAGGGCCCTTAATAAAACTGCTGTTAGAGCAGAACTTGCACAAAAACTGTACTTTCTTTGCCACATGTACCATATATTCTCTTCATAGCTGCCAACTGGATGTGACATCCAAGCACTACAGAGGGTCAATTGTGCCACCTAACCCATGCAGTCAGCTAGCTATCTTAAGAGCCAGTGTGTTAACCAATAAGTGATGGATCATTTCGGTCCCTAACATGACAATAATCTCTCAGATGAAAGCAGTGCTTCATGGTTGCCTAATTTTGGGATTAAGAACTTTAATCAAAACCACTCTGGAATCTGACTAATCCAACGGGCATTGACCACTTTGGAATATACTGTGACCTGGTCAGTGACTGTAATTTCTTTAAGAAGCTAATGACTATTTATTTGCTATTCAACTCCCCAGTGATTAAGAGTTCTGATGAATTTCAAGCCACTGCACATTTTCCTGGGGTAAAGGATGAAATTTAAATTTGGACTTTCAAATGTTTCCACAGTTAAATGCCAATGTACACCTAACTTTCTTTTAATAATCTGCTCTACTCCTATAGAATCTTCCATTCGTAGTCAAATCAATCTTCCATCCTACCCACTTCCCCCCAAACTTGAATATATCTCACTCTGTACATTTGCCCATATGTTTTCCTCTAGAGAGAGTGCCTGTTTGCTTTCTAATATAAATATTGCCCATTTTCATGGTCTACACCAAGTCTCAGCTAAAGTCAATGTCTGTTGAGCACCTACTATGTCCAGACCCTGTTTTAGATGTCATAGTTATGATCAAACAAAGATGACCAAGATAGTCCCGGACTTCAAGGAATTTACAGTCTCAATTCATAATTGTTCTTCAACCCCACCCTCTATGAGCATCCCCCTTGCACTTTAAAAATGACCAGTGATCTTACCCAGCACTAACCAACTCATTTGAAGGTTCTAGGAGGTGGGAGCAGGGCATAAGTGCCTTCTGAAAGTACCATAATAACTCTGATCTTTACCCAGGATTGAGAAACACTGCTCTGAAGCTTCCCCCATCCACTGTACCAATCTACGAGGACTGTTCCACTTCCAGATTTCTGCAGCATACTGAAATATTTATTTGCTAATTATTGTAGTTCATGTTGGTTTTTAATTTGCCTATTCGTTTCCCCCAATGAAATGGTTGTCTTCCTGAGTGAAGGACTAGTTCCCTATATGGCCTGAACTATTTACTATCAAACACAGAATTTTGAACATAGTAGGTTTTTAACAAATAGCTACAGATGACTATTTCAGGGGTTTCCCAAGGATTTGAAAGCAGACTAGGAAAAGACCTGATACTCAGCCTAACCTGGGTAATCTGCTGTCCCAAAGAGCCTGGGAAGGGTCCACGCTCAACTCAGATGGTCCAAGGGGAGAAGACTGAGTCTCCTCACCAAACTCAGTCCAGTGCCAAGGATGTCCTTTCCATGTGACTCCGATCCCTTCATTCTACGGGACCCTCTGGTGGCAGGAAGCACCACAGACCAGGTTTCTGTCTCATCCACCTTTCTCCCAGCGTGGACTTGCATCCCAGCACAGTAACTCCTCCTGGAACGCCTGCTCTGGGAGGAGTGGACACACCAGGCCCAGAGCTCTTTGTCTGTTGCCCACATTCCGTGCCATGCGCAGCCACAGTGAGAGAGCAGGCTCACTCAGTCCACGGCTCCCTGGCCAGCATGTGCCTCTGAACAGAAGATTCTAGTGCTCATTAGCAGGACCATGTACAGACACGGCCTACAGCTGAGCCATCAGCCTCCATGGTCCCTCCCAGCTGTCACGAGAGAAGGCCCTACGTGGGAAAGCATTCCAGCTGCCCACCCAACTTCTCTTTGGTGGCTTTTCGAAGTTGTTCCTGCCAAGTCTGCATGAATGAGGGACAGATGAGATTTCAGAACACAGCTTTTCTCTGACAGTTTGTTCTATATTTAATTTTTGGAGTTAGTAGACGTTGCAGATGAAAGGAAACTTTAGAATTGTATAGCATGAGCCAGCAGGGGCTGGAAAGCTGCTGGGAGGTGCACTGGAGAATCAGACAAGCCCTCCCCGTCCCCACTTATGGAGAGGTGACCTGGGAGAGGATGCTAAACTTCTTAAAATATTAGTTGAAAAATTGTAAAACGAGGCCAACTGACCCAGCTCCGAGGGCTGTTGTGGGGGTCAAGGAGGCAGCTGTACAGAACGGCAACCCCTTTAAGAGTCCGTGGTAAAGGTTAGCCTCACCCTGCACCTAACTTGGCTCTCTCTACCGGGTTCACTTTGACCTCCCAGAGATGGGCGGTGACACTGTCTTGTTTTTTGTTTTTGTGTTTGTTGTTTTCATTAACTTGGTGCAATGTCATGTCTCAGAAACTGCTTTGGAAGTCCTCACATCAAATTCAGATCCATAACTATTAAATCTATTCAAACCCAGAGGTTCACTTAATCCCTGTTCTAAAGGAAGGGTAATCTTCACCACTGCTTCTACCTTTAAATTTGAAACTTCAGATTACATTCCCCAGTAGCCTGTGCAAACTAAAGAACAATATACTAATGGACCAGTCAATTAGTATTTATGGAGTGACCTTGTTGGGCCAGAGTTTGTATCAGGCAATGGGGAGACAAAGATGACAAAGCCTGTCCTCTGCCATCCAAGAGGACACATTCTTGTGAGTGCCAATGGGCACATGAGAAAACAGGCATAGTTTGTCACCTATGGCCTCAGGTCTCTGAGGGTGGAAGGAGCTGCGTGCCTCCCTCAGAGCTGCTTAAGGCAGAGGGTTGCTCAGCAGGTCAGAGGAGCAGGGGACCAAGAGTAAGCGTGGGAATGGGGAGAAAAATCTCCCAAATCTTGGCCACGTTCCATTTGCTCACATTTAGTCAAGTGCACAGGCATGAAGGAGAACCCCGTGCTCAGCCTGAGGGTTGAGGGTGAAGGTCTTAGAGGGCTTTCCGGAGGGGGCGGGTCCTTACCTGAACCTCAAAATGGGTGGGGTCCCAGGAGAGAAGAAAGGCAAGAAAATCCAGAGAGAAGTAACATTAGGAAGAAAGGCAAAGAGGTGAGAAAATGAGGGCCATTTTAGGAACGAGGGCAGACAGCACTGTAGGGGCATAAAGTATGACATTGTTGGAGATGTGACCTTTGTTCTGTGGGCCTGGGGTGCTATCAAACAGTTTTACTTGCAGAAAAATGTGCTTTCCAAATATTGTGTGTGGAGGAGGAAGGGAAAACTGAGAAGGGTTTCTCTCTTGCTAAAGAAAAACCCACTGTCAGAAATGGGCTACAACAACCAGCCATTTCCTAAAATCTATGACATAAATGGTAAGCTACAGGTCACAGATGTGTTGCTATGCATCAATGCACAACTCCTCATTTTAAAACCAAGCTAGAAAAAAGTCCAAATAAACTCCCTCCCACTGGTCCCATTCAAAATGTGCATGTTCTCTCTGAGACAATATACAGGTGTGATGTCTAATGTTGGCGGTGCCCCAGTGCAGCCTGCCATTGTAATGTTGTTGTCTCAACAGTGTCCATTACACAAGGCCAAGTGAATGTCAACCTTGCGTGTTGTTGCCTCCAACCCACACTTACCCCTAAGTCCCAGATTTCAGGCACCTTGAGACAATCACTTGCCCTGAATATGGGCTCCTTAATCTAGCCAGATGGTGTGCATGTGTGCATGTGTGTGTGTGTGTGTGTGTGTGTGTAAAGGGGCCATAATGCCCTCAATTTTGCCAGCTGCTTCATACAAGAGTAAAGTGCCCCCAGTAATGGGCTTTCTCAGCTGCTTCATACCCCTGCGTGTTCAGACCCAGCCCCACCCCCGCCCCGTGGCCTCAGGTCTCTGAGGGTGGAAGGAGCTGCGTGCCTCCCTCAGAGCTGCTTAAGGCAGAGGGTTGCTCAGCAGGTCAGAGGAGCAGGGGACCAAGAGTAAGCATGGGAATGGGGAGAAAAATCTCCCAAATCTTGGCCACGTTCCATTTGCTCAGCGGTTTTGCCTCTCCCTAGGGCACCTGTTTTCTCTTCTTTCGTCCACTCTTGTGACTAAGGCTGTCATTCAGGGGTGGTACAATCCCGTGACTGCTTGTAACTCAGGAGCCTCAGTTGGGGGACGGGGAGAGGTGTATGTGGGGGGTATTCATTCTAGAGAGGACCGCATTTCTCATGAAAGACCTCAGGTCCCAGTCTGTTTCCTAGCCTCCCAGGCTGCCCAGAGAGCAAAGAGGGAAGCATGTCAGGTTAGGGGAGAGAAAGGAGCAGGATTCTGAAATGTTTCTCTGTGACCAGCATGCTAATGGAGCCTGGGCTGGGTTCGGTTTAATTGTATGCAGCCTTTCCTTGTTCCTCCCCTCACATGAAGTTGGAAGGGGACCCCAGACTGCCACAGCCCTGTGATGTTCCACCCATACTGGCTTTTATCCCATAGACTATTTTTGACTGCGAACACAGAGCATTTGGATGCCTTTGAAATAAAATGAATGAATAAATAAACAAATAACCTCGCATGGTTTCCTTAAGCGCTCCCTTAAAATGCTGATTGATTCTTTTATTCCTTTTAGCCCTTGTTATAGGAATAAAAAAAATTCTCCATCTCCCCTGGGTTGAGGCCATTAGCCGAGGGTGTGGGTAGGAGTGTGGAGAGGAAGTCTGGGCCTGTCTCCTTCACCGTCTTCTCTTCTCCTCAGAGGCGCCTGGCCTCACTCATTTCTGTCCCATCACACAGAAGCCAGACAAGGGGAGCTTTTCTCTTCCCTTGTCCTTGGTAGGACTCCTCCAGGTGCAGAGAGAACCCGCCCCTACCACAGGGGGTGTGTAAACTGAGGCATGGCAATGATGCAAGGCCCGCAGCATGCCTCTTCCATTTAAATGCTTCCATTACATCTGACTTCAACTAGGGAAAGCCCCGCTTTCCATCTGAAGGCTACTGGAACTCCATTCTGGATGATGTGATAAAAACCACTTCTAACAGTTGATGAGTGGGTGCCAGAATCAGTTCTCCAGCTGTCCAGACATGTGGGCCTCCCTGCGACTCAGCCGTCTCAGCCGCTAAGTGGCAGGGAGCTCGCCTTCCTGCCGTGGACCCTGAGCGAGAGAAGGAAGCAGCTGGTGGGAATGGCCGGCCCTCCAGCAGGCCGGTCACCACCACCACCACTGTGCTCACCACCTGGTGTGGGGTGTCCCTGCAGATTCACCTACACCCTCGGGGAGGGCATGTGGCTGCCCCTCAGCAAGAGCTTTGTCATCCCACCAGCTGAACTGGCCATCAATCCATCAGCGAAGTGCAAGACAGACATGACCGTGATGGAGGATGCTGTGGAGGTCAGGTGAGTCCAGCCTTGGGGTGCAGAGGCCCGCACTCGGCTGGGAGGCTGAATGGGCAGCCGTCTGAAGGTCCCAGGTCTGGGAAAGGACGCCTGACAAGCTGAAAACAGAAGGCGGCAGGCTGACTTCCCCATGCGCAGTGCCCCTCTACTCGATCCCAGGTCACTGTGGCATGCCCAAGGCTGCGGCCCTGGGGCAGGACATGAAATCACGAGTCTCACTAAGCACCTCCCACCTCCCCTAAGCCCTGGCAGGCAATGAAATGTTCATTTCCTAGCCCAAGATTAGACCTGCTTCTCTGACGGGCCTTGCAGCCCGGGCTCATGTAAGAGACGGTGAGCCGTGGGCTGGCCGGATGGGAGCCTGCTGCGTGGTGCTCCTTGTTGACTCCCCCTGCCTCCCTGTGCTCTCCCCACAGAGAAGAGCTGATGACCTCGTCCTCCTTCGACAGCCTGGAGGTCCTCTTAGACTCCTTCGGGCTGGTGCGTGACTGCAGCAGAGACAACGGGGGCTGCAGTAAGAACTTCCGCTGCATCGCGGATCGCAAGCTGGACTCCACCGGCTGTGTGGTACGTGGGCCCCATCAGGCTTGTAACCGGAGGGGAGTGGCTGAGGATGCGACACAGCACAGACGTGCAGATGCGAAGGGGGGGGGGGGGGGGCCGAGCGTCAGCCTCCCTAGTAAGGTGACCAGACATCCCGCTTTTGGCGGGACAGTCCCGATTTTTAACAATTTGTCCCGCGTCCCGCGGCGTTTTATAAAAGTCCCGATTTTTGGAAAGAATGCACGACAAGCTAGGGAACGGCGGGAGATAGACCAAAATTTTAATCAAGAACCCCCTTCCCCCCGTCAATGGTGTCCCGCTTTACCAATGTTAAAATCTGGTCACCTTACCCTAGTGGTCGCTGCATGGTCAGTTTTCTCTTGGCAGATGAGAAGCTAATCACCAGTCAGTTAATCACAAAGAATTTATGAAGCACCTGCCAGGTGACCTATAGCTATTTGAGGGAGATTTCATGCATGAGGTAGCATGATTCTTTCTTTCCAGTCTTGCAGTCTAGTTGGTGAGGGATACCATCAAACAGTTTGAGAACGAGTTCACTGCTTAATAGAATGATATTGACTCTAATAGGAAAGAGACTGTATTTAGGCTAATAGAAAAATGTTAAAAAAAAACACACCTATGTTTGTCTAGTGTTAAATTACATGAACTGTCATAGAAAATTTTAGGATAAACCTACCTAGAGCCTTGATGAGAGAAGTAAGTTACACCAAGAATGGTAGAAAGAAAACAAAACAAAACAAAAATATGTCCCCTTTGTGAACATGGCAGTGAACTAATACTTGGCCAGAGGTGGTTTTCTACTTCGTTATCAGCTATGTGGACTTTGGCTACATGTAAAATGTGTGGTGCTATGAACTATGGAGACTGTGTGGGCTGAAGTGGACTAAGATACTTCCCGTGGCCTGGATATGAAGATTGATTGAACCATGCAGGTCAATGGAGGCCGGAGCAGAGAAGCCGTCAGCTGCTGGTGCCTTTATATGATGGGTCATTATCATGCCCATCAAGTCTGGTGTCTGTGCCCAGCCCTTTCTTCCCTTAAGGGCAGAATTGCAATCCTCACAGAGAGCAGAGAGAATGGGGCAGGATGGGAAGGCAGGAAGGCCGTGCCTAGAGTGGGCAGAAAGGAGGGGGAGAAAGATTCACTGAGGCATGTAGTTCCGCACTGTTTCCCAGGCCGGGCAGAGAGCATCCAAATCTGATGTCTCTTCTTACTTCCCGATCTGACAGCTGTCCTTTTGTGAGGGGACCCAGAGCTGGGGCAAGCATGAGGCCGCTGGGCTCATGCCATTGTCACACATGCCTCTTCTGCCCCATCTCTGAGCACCTGCTCTGTTCAAGGAGCTGTCCTCCCTCAAAGATGGATATGGCATGGGGCTCTCTTGGCCCTGCAGCCGCCCAGACTCACAGATGAGGTTGCAGCTGACAAAAGCCGGATTCATCTGAGAAAGGAGACAAAATGAAGAAAAGGGAAAGAAAGAGAGCTCAGGGGCAGGTGGGCGGAGGACCTGCCAGGTCCATCCAAAAGAGGGGAAGCTACCAGAGAGGACTGTCAGGAAAGGTTACAAAGAAAAGTGCTCTTTAGGCCCAGACTCCCAAAGGCAGCTGGGAGGTAAGCCCATGTCCCCTCCCTTTGTCGGGTCCACTTTCAGATGCCTTAAGCAAAGAGCTTCCCAATTGCGTCCCTCAGGAGACAATTTCACTGTCACAAGGAGCTCTAGCTGAGCTCCCCCTCCCTCACCCTTTTCTCCTTTAACTATTCAGCCTACGTTTCTCCATCCAGATTTCAACCTATTGTTTTACATTACTCTCTTGAGTCGTTCTAAGTATTGAAAAACGCTGTTCGTGCACATGTGTGAACACCCTTGGCAGCCCCCCTCCCGGGCCACCCCATGTGAGTTTGAGCATGCTCCTACATTCACACACATGCCCACGGCTATACTCCCTGCCTCTTCCCACTGCCTTGCCCCTCTCCTGAGCCCCTTAGAGTTTGCCTGTCAAAAGCTTTCAGTTAGTGATCCTAGGCCCTTTTACTTGGCATGTAGCTCTGCTGATGTATTTTTGTACTCCTAACACTGTGATCTGTGAGATGTAGCTAGCAGGAATAGTTCCAATGAATATGCATTTGCTATAACAATCGGAGCCACTACAGAGAGTCACTCAATTATACCAGTGCCTCGTATTTGCATAAGACTTTGAAGTCGCAGGTCCACGTGTCTCTTGGAGGGAGAAGGGGGCCAATTTTAATGGCAGGCCCTTCAGCTGACTGCTTTTCATTGGGTTTGAAGCACGTGACCCCGGACACAGAAGCACTGATGGGTAGGGAGCTAATGTGTCACATCATGACTCTTGGGTCCTACTGAGAAGTACCTCAGGGATTTGACTTTGAGTTGCCCTGGGCATCAATTCCTATCCCAAAGCTCAGGGGTATACAGGGCAGTCTTGTGTCACCTGGAAGTGGACCAGAGACAAAGACATCAGCTGTGTCAACTGACCTTGTCCCCTTACAGGAACGCTGACATTCAGTTGTCTGGGTGCTGAACTGGAAGAGGTCTCAGGAAAGGCATATTTTTGTAAAGGGTGAGAGAGAGAGAGAGACGAAGAACTCAGAACACATTGGCCCTTTAAGGAACCTGGGAAAGGGGTGGAGATGTGGGAAGAAACAGAGTGCACCTCTTATTTTCCTGCTGAATGCAAGGCAGACAGGCGGGGTGGGGCCTCGTGGGCCACTCCGCCTTCATTCTTTCTCGGAATTCAGAACATGTTTTTCGGTTATGCTTGGGTTCCCACAGGGTTAATTGCTATGCAGTTAATTGTCCTATTGTTTATATAGTCTCTGAGGGCAGGAAACAAATACCCGTGAAAGGCACAGACCTGTACAAGCCACACTCAAGTCCAAAGCAGACAGCTCTCCAAAAGGGGGGACTGATGCACTTTTGAGAGGGTTCAGGACAGAGGTTAGACACCGCTGGTAACTGGGTCTTACTCCCGCCCAGTGTCCTTCCCATGCAGGTGGGAGCAGCAGACTCTGCCTGGAAGACACAGAGCAGCCGTTCTCTTCTGTGGAGCCCCATGGGGTCCAGCACAGTTAGTATATCCATGTCCTGTTGCTGCTGCAACCAATTCCTGCAGGGTTGATGGCTAAAAACAACCCTCATTTATTACATGATGGCTTTGTACGTGAGGATCCAATATGGTTGTCACTGGCTAACATCCAAGTGTCAAGGCTGAGTTTCTTTCTGGAGACTCTAGGGGCGAATCCATTGCTTTGCCTTTTGTGGCATATAGAGGCTACCCACTTTTTTGACCCATGGTTGCCTTCCATTCTTACAGCTCGTACGTAGCATTTTTCTGCCCATTCTCATGTAGCTCATCCTCTCTCTTGTCTCTTTTGCTTTCATTTTTCCACTTTTCAGGACTTGTGACTCTGTCAGGCTCACCTGGGTAATCCAGGATAATCTCTCAAGAGCCTTAACTTGATCGTCAAAGCCCGTCTTGTCAAATATTAGGGACACATTCATAGGCTCCGGGGATTAAGTTGCAGACATCCTTGGGGGGCCATCAGTGGGAGACAGCAGTGGGGATTGGAGCCGACTTGGTCGGCAGGACTCTAGTCTGGTTACTCCCCACTTATGCAGGGGTGCCCTATTCTTATGAAGCCTACCTATTGAGGTTTCCTATGCACCTTTGAAAGTTCGGAAACACTTTTCGATACTAAAAAACATGCAAAGTGCACACGCTACTGCTCCTTCCTCTTCACACTGGTCCTGAACGTGGCCCCCAAATGCCTTTGCTTTGTGGCACGTCTGCCTGTGCTTAGGTGAGTGGACTGTGGCCTTGGGAGGCGAGAGGTCGGCTCTCCAGCTCTCTCGCATTGAGCACCTGACCTTCCCTGCTGGAGCACTCTGCTCTAATGAGATCTGAATTACCCAGTGGCCCTGCTGCCCTTCTGGCCACATGCTGCTGTCCACAGTGGTTTCCCACCAAATGGGTCCTTTCTCCTCCACTAGAGCACAGATGTGCAGAGACCATTACGGATGACCCCCTCCCCCCACCTCCATCTGTAGGACAGTAAGCAGAAGAGTGTCTCTCAGGAGCTTTCAGCAATGAGGGCGCAGGGAGCTGAAATGCAAATAGAATCCCATCACACTTTTCTCCTTTGGAGCAGTCCTGCGTGGTGTAGGCTTGCCATGTCAGAGCCCATGAAAAATTTGGGAACTCATTATTTGTGAAAGGAATAAAACTGTCACATTATAAAGGAAAACCTACTTCGAGTAGGAATTATGGTTGTGTGTTTTATGAATCACCCAGGTAAGGCGAGGCAGGCTCAGATGCCGGAAGTTGTTCCTCTTCTTCCAGGGCCCTGAGTACACTCGTGTGTCCATCACTCATCTCCTGCTCACAGAGCATCCGCCTCATAACCTGAAATGGAGCTGTGTGAGTCTCTGGCTTGGTGACATTTGACTAGACTCCTAAGTAAATAATCAACCAAAAATCATTGGCACACAAAAAAATGGAAAGACGGTGAAGAAAGGGAGTCAAATGGGAAGAATCATTTTAATCTCATTAGCTAATTATGCCTTAGACCAGTAATAAGTCAAGAAGCTGTGCTCATCTCATGAAAGATGATTAACCTTGTGTGTTTTAGGGGTCACTGAAAGTGGAGCTCATTTATTGGACCTTCTTGATGGGGAGGGCTGTCACCATAATACATGGCATTTTCTTCTGCAGCCTGTAGTTTATAAAGGTTCTGAAACTGCTCATTGTAACCTATGCAAAGAGAGGCTAATGTATGACCTTGGGGCTCAGTCTTGAACAAACAGTTCTAAGGAACAAATAGAGGGACTGTCAACATGTCAGGGGAAGAGAGTGGCCAGCACTTGCAAAGGAAATACAAGCTCCTTGTAGAGACACATTTCTCTCCTGGCAACGGGGCTCTGGCTGCAGACTTCTAGCACGAGGGCCCGGCGTGCAGTTTGCAGTTTCTCTTATTTAGATATAGACATTGAGGAACCCAGAATGTAGATACAAGGGCACGAGGAACATTTAGGCAAAAACAAATTGAGGCTGTGGGAAACTTGATTGATTACACTTTTGAGGGGAACGGTTGTTCTACTTCAACAAGAGTCAAGAAGAAATCTTTATTTTTGGTTTTAATTTTTTGTTTTTTGGGTTTTTTTTTCCTGGAAATCTTTCAAAAATGTTTTACTCTGAACTGCGGCCCAAGTAAGTTACAGTGAAGTGAAGATAACTGCATCTTTCTCAGTGATTGAGGATGTCATCTTGCCTTCAAGGGCATCACTCTGGACAGTTTGCTGTGTTTGGCCCTATAAATATATTCATCCATAGTGTGTGTATGTGAAAGAAAGAGGAGAGAATGAATGAATGAGAATATTAAGCTACAAATCCATATGATTTCAGAATGTCCTCTGGAAGCTGCTTAAAACAACCAGACAGATGAACCCTGATTGACAGGATTGCCTTATTTTGCTGACACACTGGCTATGATTCTTTAGGGACCCAGTGAACCCAGGTTTTCTCACACTCGAGAGCAGCAGGGCAGAGTGGAAAGGACATGTGTGAGCCTTGGGGTCAAACAGATCTAGTTCAAAAGTCTGACTGTGCCATTTTCTACCTCTGTGACCTTAAACAAGTTATTACTTAATCTTTCGGAGTCTCAGTTTGCTCTTCTATAAAATGGCAGATAAAAGTCTACCTGTGTTGTTGGGATTAAAGAGAGCATATGGAAATTGTTCCTATCTAGAATTGCTTAATTCCTGAGAGCTATTATTTTGTTTAGCTTTGCTTTTGAGAGAGAAAAAAAAAAAAAAATTCCAAGGCAGCTAACTTGTCTCTCCAAATTCCCTGAGAATGCGCAAGTGTCAGGGGGTTCAGTGTGGCACACCAATGTCACCTAGACAGCAGGGCCAGGCAAGATGTGGATGCGACAGATTCTGGAACTTGGGAACAAAGCCTGCTCTAGTTTCATTTGGTGACATCTTTGTCAAAAGTGATGCTGGATCAGGCATTCTGAAATAGAAAGCAGGTGGTGGAGATGGGAGGGGGGGGGCCTGGCTGGGGACAGGGATAGCAGCTGACACAAGCTGAGGCCACGGAAGTGGGCATCACAGGAGGACTGGCTGGGTCTCTACTCTGATGCGGCCTTTCGGGCTTCACAGAAGAAAGTAACAACGAGCTCATGGAAACCAGCGCAGCCTCTTGCATTCCAGTCACACTTCTGTGTTTCCATCCCCACCTCCATGCCCAGGCCACCTCCCAGTGGCAAGGCCAGCTCCCTTCTGGTGGCACATCTGGCTAACAGCTGGGTGGCCAAGGAAGTGGATGGGTGAGGGGCTAACAAAATGGAGGGTGCTGTCCCCAGCTGCCTCATTTGCTTGTTTACCATCATCCAGAACATCTGGGCTCGCACAGCACGAGGCAGCACTCAGAACCATCTTTAAATGCTGTCACCTTCTAGCACTCCAGCTGGCTTCGTGGGGAGAAAGGAGACGGACCAGGCTGGGTGCCTGGCAGGCCCACGGGAGGCCATTTGTTTGGGAAATGACAGAATCAGTGTCAGCAAACATTGCACACCCAGCTGTGATCTTCCACTGGGAAGGGGGGAGGGAGGGGTAAAGGGGTGTCAGAGACACACCTGGGGTAGCCCAGCTTCTAGGCCGAGGTGCTTGGCAGCCATAAGAAAGAGGCAGCCAGGCGGCAGAACAGGAGGAAAGGCATTTAACACTCTTCTGCCGGGTTTTGAAAGTGGTTTTGGCTTTGGTTTTGGTGTTGAAGAAGTGTGCGAGCTAGCTCATAGCAGGCGTATTATTGCACAGTCATGAAAAGCAGGTCAGATCTCTTAGTAGACAGACCTCAGCTCTGCCCCATCCTCACTGCTGGACCCTGGGCAAGTTATTTGCCCCCTTCCAACCTGTTAGAAGGAATCAGCTGCGGTGCAAATGTGCAGGATCTGTTACACCACAAGACGCAGCAGGATGGCGAACAATAGTCACTGACTTTTAGATGGAGTGCAATGCACGGGGCAGTTCATGCATTAACTGGCCATATTAGTGGTGTTCTACATTTATGAAATGAGGAGGATTCAGGGTGCTGGGAGTGAAATACCTTCGAGCACGTAGTGTGCTGCCCAGCTCCTCTGAGTGTCTGGTAAATAGTGACTGTTGTGTGAGAGATAGATCTTGGTGTAAGGCTTACACTGTAAGTTAATGCTGGAGCCACTGAGCCGTGGGTTCCACACCCAGCCTGCCAGTGTCAGGGGTGGTCCTGCCATGCCCAGCAGTCTGACTGCTCTGTGTTGTGGTTTCCTCTTGCGTAAAATAGGGATGATCACACTGCTCAGCCCAGGGGGTGTCGTGAGGGTTAAATGAGTAAGGTGTACACTTCAGGGTGTGGGATGGGTGCCGTGGGGGTGCTCCCACTGCTCCCTGAGTCCACTGACCCAGAATCTTCCCCGGATTCTGGCTGACATGTCTTCTGGATGACCTCTCTTGCTGCCATTCTTTGAGAGTTCAGTGACGACGTGGCTGTGCAGAAAAGCTAATTGTTTCACATTAAGCGAGTTCAGGGCACTTGGATATAAAGCAAACCAAGTGCAGCCCCTGGGCGTGCTGAGGTCTGCGCCTCTTCCGCAGGGCAGAGAGGAGGCGTGAAGGTCCTGAGCGCAACCACTCCCACTAGGTAGGAGGTCAGATCTCCTTCCAAGGTCACAGAGAAAGTCCACTTTCTCCTTCCACTGGAAGCCCTGGCTCTGTGCGTTCCTGCCAGTGCTGGTTGGTGTCTGATACCGCCGACAGTGCTCTGTCCATTAAAACAAAGAGAGTCGCATCAATACTGAGTCCAAACAGCAGTGCCTCCTTCCTGTAGCACAAAGGAAGCTCTGCTAGGGCCTTTTAGCTCTGGAGCTTCACTTCCACTCTTCTGCCAGCCTCAGGCTTCACTCAGAGGCCACACACCTCGCTGTCTTGTTCTAACTCCCTTCCAGCCTTTTTGGAGGAATTGGCTTTAATGCCAGTGTGTGTGGTCTATGCCCAGAGAGAAGCAGCAATATGTCAGAAAGGTCACTTGTCTTCAAAGGAAGTCCAGCATAGTGGGAAATTTGTGCACTATTTGCCAGTGTTAATGGTTTCAAGGCTGAGTGCCAGAAATTGGCATCAGGGGCTACACTCCAGTTTCCAGAAAACCCAGTCACTGATCCCCCACCTGTGTGGATGCTTTCTGATCGCCCCAGTGCCCATCGGGACTCAGCCCCATGAAGGACAGCTCGGGCTGCTATGACCGCCACATTGGGGTGGACTGCTCCGACGGCTTCAATGGCGGCTGTGAGCAGCTGTGTCTCCAGCAGATGGCGCCCTTCCCGGATGACCCCGCCGTGTACAACATCCTCATGTTCTGCGGGTGAGTGGAGCTGCCCGTGAGGCCAACAGGTGTGCTGGAGGGGGGCCTTTCAGTGCCAAAGCCAGGAAAGAAAATCGGAATGAGGTGGTCACCCTAGGCCAGCCCTTAGGCTCTGAGGAGAGAGCCTTCGCATCAGAGGAGGAGGATGTTATTTTTAAAGTCTGAGTTGGGAGGACCCTTAGGGAAAGTCCAGACCTACCCCACAGTCACCAGAATTGTCCAAACTGTGTTTTGTGGCACAAAAGCTTGAGAAAGCTGGTGAGAAAGAAATCAACTATCAAAGAAGGAGCGGGGATACTACGAGGAGGAAGCACAATTAAATGTGGTCCCCAAAGTCCCGGTATTCTGTGTAACCACCCTTTCTCCGACGTAGTGAGTCCTCGGTGTGAAGAGCCCTTGGGTGTGGATCGGCTCTCTCACACACCTCATTTCATTTGAGAGAACAGGGTAGGCGACGCCTCCCCCCACCCCCATCTGACAGATGAGAATACCAAGGAGTTGTGAGGTTAATTAGACCCCGTAAGACTGGGGAGTTGGTATGTGGGAAGATTGGGATTACCGTTCAGGCCTTCCCTGATTTTTTGTTTTCAATTCTGTGGTTCCCTCAGTATTTTAATTTCTACTACTGACTGGAATTGTATTTAAAGCTATCTTCATATTTATAAAGTAAATAAAGATCTGGCTCCTTGTTCTATACCCATAATTTTATTGTCTCCTTCCCACCCTCCCTCTCTTCCTGTCTTTCCCACCTCCCCTTCCCACCTTCCCGCCCTTTGGAAGAGTGCTTACATTATATCACCTAACCTGTTGGCCACTGGGCTGCAAAGATGAATGATATGCAGGTCTTACCCTCAAGGATCTCGCAATCTAATAGCCTTGCAAAGAAAATCAATGTTTATAGTAATAACATTGTGCTGGATTGTTGCTAAAATCCAGGTCCTGCTGAATAATTATGAAAAGATTATTTGGTGGAGTAGTAATGTTAGATTATTGTATTTCATTTTATTTTATTTCTTTGAATGAAGCAGTTTCCGCATTCAGTTTCTTATAAAATTCCATTCCATAAGTGGAAGCTTGGTCTAAATTTTTGTGTCTCTATAATGTTATTATTATGGCTGACCCACCTCAATTAATTAATAGAGGTGAATTTGGTCAAAATTGCATGGCTTTATGTAGTGAATAAACATGTATTTGAGTGTCTGGTTTGTGCAGAGAACCTAGTTAGGTGGTAGATATACAAGGGACGGCGGGATATGAGCCTGGCCTCTGTCTTCAAAGGAACTCACAGTGGGGTATGTGACCATGAACACAGAGGAGAATGCGGGAGATGGGGCAGTATGGGTGGGAGAGGAAGCCGCCCAGATGCTGAGGATGGACTGAGAGGGAACAGCCAGCTTCCAAATTCTTTCCAGAAACACTATGTTATGGTTCAAGGAAGAAACTACTTTACTGTCTTGTCCCAGACCTGAGCTGGTGCCAGAGTCTCTTGTGGGTCTCAAGCCACATCTGTTGCCTGGATTAATGTAATAGGCTCCTAACTGGACTTCTTTCCTATTTCCATCAGAATTTGGTAAGCATGTGTAATTAGCACGCTCCAAGTCACTGTATGTAGACTGACAAAAGAAGTCCTTGATTTGAGGTTATTAATATATAAAGGCCAAATCACAAGCACTTATAACTAAAGAACTCTACTCACACTCGTTCACACTACATGTAAATGGTAAAGGGGGAGAGCAAAGTTGCATTGACATGGGCCTTGTTAGTATCCTTGCTAGTGATAATGATAGAAATGTTTGCTGAGTACCTGCTGTAGGCTGGGCACAACCTCAATTCTTTAAGTTTATTATCTCAATCTTGTCATCAGCCCAGCGAAGCAGCCACTACCTTCCCCCATTTACAGATGTGGAAACTGAAGCTCAGAGAGTTTATCAGTAAGATGGGGTGGCATCAACTGACTCAAGGTCACCCAGTCAAGGGCAGCATCATTGCCAAAACCATATTTCTTCTCATCACCTAAAAACGATGAGTATTTGTTCCTCCATCTAGAACAGAGTTTTTATCTCATTACAGTGATAATAGGTAGTAATAAATGATGTGTTTTAATGCCATGAACATCTATAAATTCTAAATCTTGTATATTTCTAAGAAGAAACCCAAATTAAATCAACATGCTTTTTAAATGACAGCTTTATTGCAGTAGTTCTTATTTGAACTAACAAATTATATTCTTCTCAATATAACTCCAAATAGGGTCAATTAATGACTTATGGGTCATTGACCTATATTTACCAACATCAGTAGTGCACTTCCATTAGAGTAATTGTACATGCTTAATGGGGAGGACACCACAGAGGTGCTCACACTGCACGCCCCCATGTCTATTTAGTCACTTGGAGGGGGAGTTAATATGGGTTGATTGTGTGTTTGGATACATTCAAACAGAACACAGCCAGAAATGATCAATCACTCGATTTCTTAGTTGACTTGTCACAGGACCAGATTAGAAAGTTATAAATTTCTTAAACACAGTGTCACTTTTTGCTGCCTAATTACCCTCCAAACAAAGGCAGGATCTGACCATGTAGATGGTTCTGGAAAAAGGCTCTACAATATCTTGGATTTAAGTGTGTTAATGATTGTGCAAGCTTATCTCCAATGATTCCCACCCTGCAATACCTGGGACGTCATACTCTTAGGGGAGAAAAACACTCCAAAGCTATGAGGCATCTGCAAAAACTAGATGAAAGGTTCAAGGTGATCACATTATGGGGAAAAACTTGGCTTATGACTTAAGAAACTGAGCGATAAAGGGGACAGAAATCAAATTGGGATAGTCTTAGTCTTTAGCCATCCAACCAACACTCTCCCCACCTGTTGGGTTGAGTTGACTACGTAGCTCACTGTGGAATAACATCTTGAATCTTCCACTGTGTTAGGTGTATCGAGGACTACAAGCTTGGTGTGGATGGACGCTCTTGCCAGCTCATCGTGGAGACCTGCCCAGAGGGAAGTGACTGTGGAGAAAGTAGGGAGCTTCCCATGAACCACACCCTCTTTGGGGAGATGTTCTTTGGTTACAACAACCATTCCAAGGACGTGGCTGCTGGACAAGTGCTGAAAGGAACTTTCAGGTGAACCTCATGTCCAGAGCATGAACTGATTATTTGGGGCTGTTCTTGAACCTTCTCCCCTGTAGAGCTTTAAAGTCAGCATACATTTTTATCTTGGACCAAGATAAATGGGATCCTAAAAGGATAGATTATGTTCTTTTCCATGGTCTTCTTCATGTCTGCATTCCTTCTTCCAGAGTCCGAGGACCATGCATCCTCTGGGTGAAGAGTAAAGTTGCAGATACATCTTTATCTTTCCTGGGCAGGGAATGGAAGCCTCCACAGAATGCTTAGGTTCTGTTTTTCCTCTGCTTGGAAGAGTCAGTGTGTGAGTCAGACTAGGTTGTAGTCTTCAAGTGTGGTCCAGAGATCCCTGAGGGTCCCTGAAGTCCTTTCAAAGGATAGTCAAAGTTCTGCCTTTCTCAACTGCAGAGGCTGGATTATCTTCAGATATTTCAACCCCAACAATATATTACAATAAGTTGAATGCAGAGGTGAGAATTCAGCTGTCTTTTTTTAAGTCAGATATTTAAAAAATTTGCAAAAAAAGTAAAATAGTACTACTCCTCTCATCATTTTTCATAACATATGTTAATATTTAATGGATCTATAATTATCATTTTTAAATGAATTAATAAATGTTTTTTTAATTCTTCAATTTATAACAAAATATATATTGGTAGATATACTCCACATAAACAAAAGCTACTTGGGGCCTTCTATTATTTTTAAGAATGTAATGGGGTCCTGAGAACAAAATGTTTCAAACCATTGATTTAGAATATTTCTAGGGGATTCGCCATTTGACCCTTGTCCCTGTTTGGTTTTAGGCTATTTGAACACATCTTCCTCAGAACTCACACTTTTCAGGAGGTGATGATGCTGGTGATGAAATTGTTGTAATATGGACTGTCAGTTGATAGTAACTGAACCTAGACTCTTCTGAGCAAACCCATAGTAAATGTTTAAGCCAGTTCTTGGAGTCGATTGCTTTTTCTGTTACAGATAGTAGACTTTACTAATATTCCTCCTTTTAGTTTGGTACTTTGTTTGCCAATGGCAATCAGTGAGATGCCATAACTAGTCTTGGGGTGGCTGGAGTCCTCTTTATCATCTAGAAATGAGAATGGGTATGCCCTGATCCACAGAGAGGGGATTAGGGAGTAGGGACTGAGACGAGAGGGCAGGAAATAGGCTCTGTCTTTTGAGTAAACCTTTTCATCTGGTTTATTTCATGTCTCCCCCAGCCTCAGTTTACCTCGCACACTCATGTACTACTTAACTCCAGACACATACATCAAGTGGGGTTCAGAGTGAGGGGAACTTTCGGTCCAAAAAGAATTGTTTTCACTGAGTCTTAAGATAAGGTGACCAGATTTTAACATAGGTAAAGTGGACACCATTGACCGGGGGGGAGGGGGTTCTTGATTAAAAATTTGGTCTATCTCCCGCCGTTCCCTAGCTTGTCGTGTATTCTTTCCAAAAATCGGGACTTTTTTAAAACGCCCCAGGATGCGGGACAAATTGTTAAAAATTGGGACTGTCCCGCCAAAAGCGGGATGTCTGGTCACCCTATCTTAAGATATATATAGATTTCTCACCAAAGATTGGGGTTCTCCTGAGCACTCAGAAATGAAGGCCTGCCTCTCTTTCTAGGCAAAAAAACTTTGTTCGAGGTTTAGATCAACAACTGCCAGATGGCCTTGTGGTGGCCACTGTCCCCCTGGAGAATCAGTGCCTGGAGGAGATCTCGGAGCCCACCCCTGACCCTGACTTCCTGACAGGTGAGTGGACCGGCTGCCCTCAGTGAACCCACAAAACTCAGGCAGCTCCCCGTGGTTTCATAAAACCGAGATCTTGACCTCATTTATTTTGGTTTCAAAGCCATTGATTTCCTTAATACACAATAAAAGCTCAGTCTTAAAAGTGAGCACTGGTATGTGTCAGTAAAATTGCCAATATTGTCATATAATCATCTGCAAAATGCTCATAATAATACCTTTCCTTGCTCGTCTCATCAGAATGCTCTGAAATCAATTCGGATAATAGATATGTAAGAGTTCAGAGTTCTCAGTAGATCAGAGGAAGTGACCAGGTCACATTAGAGGAAGTGACAAGGTGGATGGCCACCATGGCCTAAATATCTGTCACTGTCAAGTACTTATGGAGCAGTAGGAGGGAATAGAAAATGATAGAGCTTTGTTATAAACCAACCCTGGGTTTGAATCCCAGCTCTGCTACTTTCCAGCTGTGTGACTTTAGACAGTGCAGTTCCGGAGGGGTGCGGTGGGGTTCATGGCCCTACCACAAGATGGTCTAAGAATACCTGAGGCAGGAACCTCAGGGGAAGTTTCTCCTTTCTGTGCCTATGATGATCCCCAGTGAGCACCTCCTGGACCAAAGAACACACTCCAGAGGGATTCATGTACCCATTCGAGGCAACCCGCTGGGAACCCAGCATCATGTGCTGGAAGACTGGAGACTAGATCGACTCCATTGCCAGCTTTGTTCATTTCTTCATGACTTCTCTTTCTCCCTTAGTCTAGGCCTTCTTTATTCTGTCCCTTTTGTCCCAGTTTCCTACTTTTTCTGAAGAAAGGTAAGCCTCTTCCAGATCTTTTATCTGCGGTTGTATAGAATAGTGATTTATAACATAAGCTCTGGAGTCTGAGAGCTGGGCTCAACTCTTCGGTGGCTGTGTGATCTTGGACAAGTTACCTTCTCTGTGCCTCAGTTGTTTTACTTGTAAAAATGGATGTTATTATACTCTCTTCCTTAAAGGATTGATAAGAGGCATAAATAAATTTATATTTGTGAAGTTTATTGAAGAGTTTCTGACACATAGTGAGATATATGTTTGTTAAATAAATAAATATACCAAGGGAGAAGGGAAATATTCAAACTACCAAATAGTGCAAGAAAACAGATATAGTCTGGACCAGAAATAAATCTCATCAAAAAAATCTCATCAAAATGAGTTCCCCTCTAAAAGACCACACACACACACACACACACACACACACACACACACACACACACACACACACACACAACTGATAAAATTAGAATGCAGCCTCGGGGCATATCCCTAAAGTCCACATCTCCAGTGTTAGGGAATCTAGTTGTCTTGTTTCCACACAATTTGCTAAGAAACACTCCTATGAATGTGTAAAATACCTTATAAAGGAGGTGTGAGAATAGGACAGGGTCCACACCAAGACCTCACACGTTATAACTTACTATGGAGGGGAAGAGATTTTCCTTCAGTCACCAGGCTGGGAGAACACAGAATAAATAGTCTTGGGTGCTATCTGAACTGTTTGGGAGCAGTAGGTGGATAAATGTGAGAAACATCTGAAAAACAGATGTATACATCTGTCTTCAGAAATCAGGAAAAGATTCAAACTTGTTTCTCAGCTACAGCGATACCTTTCTCCTCTTTGCCTTGGGACCTCACCTTATTTGGCATATTGGAAGCAAAAGAGTAGAATTAGGAACATTTTAATTTTTCCTGGCCATGAGAAAATGAAGTCTGACAATCCTAAAAATGTACAGGGAACTCTTGTTGACCTCCTACTTTTCTAGCCAGCCTTTAACCTCTGTTGATTAAGAAGTGGTACTAGGTAGGCCAAGAACTTCCCTTTGATGGATAAAGAGATCTGTCTTATTTGTTTAAAGCCCAGAATAACTAGAAGAATCAACTAAAGAGACGGTTGACCACATTTTTTCCATATTATCTTTTTAGTTCTGACAACATTTTACTTGTATCTTGCCTGAGTCATACAGAAAATATTATATATCACACTATTTTGCTATTATAGGTCATAATTCCCATAAACCTATAAGCTTAGAAGATTTTAGAATGGATTCTCAAGAATTTTTGGAATCCTTTTTTTTTTTTTTGTAACTGAACTGGGGGCCTCACTGCATTCAGGAAGCACACCCCAATTTAGCATGTGGGTCCGCCTGGGCCGGAGCCGGGATTCGATCCTCGGTCCTCAGGGCTTCAAAGCAAGCGCTTAACCCACTGAGCCATCCCGGCTTTCCCAAGAATTTTTTTTTTTAATTTTATTTTTTATTGTTTTTGACAGAGAGAGAGAGAGAGAGAGAGAACTGAGCTGGGGGAGCTCCCCAGTTCAGCATATGGGTCCGCATGGGCCGGGGCTGGGATTCGATCCTTGGTCTCGGCACCACAAAGTGAGCACTTAGCCCACTGAGCCATCCTGGCTTCCCCTCCCAAGAATTTTTTAAATGAAAATAAAAGCAATACTATTCCACTTATAAAAAAATTCTGTCTTCTAATATATTTGGAAAGACTGTAATACCCACCTCTTGGCAATTTGCAACATCTTAGCACAGAACAGGTTTCAAAAACCCTGCGGTAAAGAAATCCCCTTTATTTAACCCAGCAATTCCCAAACCTATGTAACTAGAGAATCCTTTTACACATAACAGTTATTTCCGTCTTTCGGGGTTACTGGTTTGAAGAACATACTAAAGAGTATTGATTTATGTGTTTTAATTTGCTAAGTGCTTCCCTCTATCAAAATAACAGTTAAGAACTCTGAGTTACTGGCCTTTTCAGTATTATAAGTTATATGGAAATAAATGAAGACCAACCAAATGAAAACAGACGAAAGCTATTGACTCATAGCTTACTGTGTAGTAAGGGAGTCGGCCACCATCACTTGCATCTTGGCAGAGACTGAACGGCAAGCAGAGGAGTAGGAAAGCTATAGGGTGGAGGAAGGAAAAGTTTTCAGATATGTCCTGATGGGAGCTATTGGCAGGAGGTGGGCCAACTCACCACGAGTGAGACATTAGATGTAAGTGCTTAGGTGTACAAGGGCAGGCTGATACATTTTGCCTCCACTGTAATATTTTTGGTTACATTAGACAAATCTGGGTATAACCGGTTCTGTGTAGTCACATGGTATCTCCCATCTGTCATTCTTGACCTTGCACACACAGATGCTTACATTTTTCACCCAGTGCACATCGAAATGGAAGAGTGTTCCGATGTCTGGTTCAAAGAGTATGCAGTTATTGAATTCTTAACAGCGGAAAAATTTCCTCCGATTGAAATTCACAGACCAATGCAAGTCATTGGTGATCAGTGTGTTGATGTGAGTACAGTAAGACTCTGGGTAAGATGGTTCAGAGATGGAGAGGTGGGGCAAGCAGATTTGAGTGACAAACCACAAAGTGGAAGGCCTATGACTGCAAATGATCAACTTCATCATGGAAGTGTATTGAAGTGTGTGGAGATTTTGTGGAAAAATAATTATGCAGCTTTGAAAATAAAGGATGCAGGTATATTTCTTTCTTTCTTTCTTTTTTTATTTCATTGAAATATCTTTGCCTGTTCATTTTCTATTTAAGTGGAGGCAAAATTTATCAACCGGCCCTCAGATATATTTGACTTTCTCTGATTGGACCTAAGTTGGAAGTAAGAACGAAAATTGGGAGTCTGTCAGTTCTAAGCAAGTCCTGGTCATGTCAGGACAACTTTTGTAGGTATTGTTGTTGTTTGGAGTCCTGGACTGGTTGCTAGATATACAGGTCTGACTTCCTACAGATCTGACTTAGGATAGTAGACTAGTTGATTGCCGTAGATAATAGGCTGGTCTCGCGGGCTGGATGTTGCAGACTGCGGGTCAGAGTTCTGTTTATATGGTCTAGACATTGTCCATTGGTATCTCCAGTCTCTTAGTTGAGAAAAGGAAGAGAGTGCAAGGCCAGACCAAGGAGGTGGAGGAGGCTGCTACCCACCCCCATGGACCTAGTGGATGGACGCCACAATCGCTACATGTTTAGGAAGATTTAGAGATTCAAGCTCGTCGGAACTTCTTCAGGGTTATTCAAAGGAAACGGACTTTTGCCTTTAAAACTTTGGGGATACTACATCCCCGTGAAGCTTCAAGTAAATAACAAGAGAAACCTACCTACTTCCTTCCTTCCTTCCTTCCTCCCTTTCTTCCTTCCTTCCTTTCTTCCTTTTTTCCTTCCTTCCTTCTTTCCTTCCTTCCTCTCACATGGGTCCTATTTAGTCACTTTATTTCAAGCATAGTTAAATAAGAATATGATGTTTTTTCTTGTGAAAACATAGTCAGCGATACTTTGAAAAAAGTCATTCAGAAATGTGTTCCAAATAATAATAAAATGAAGTAAAATAAAATAAAAACTAGCACTGACTGTATGCCAAGGGCACACTGAGAAATCACTCTGGCTCATTTAAAAATAAATAAATACATAAATAAATCTGGTTCAGTTAAAAATAATTAATAAATAAACAAACAAATCTGGCTCAGTTATAAATAAATAAACAAATCTGGCTCGATTAGAAATAAATAAACAAACATACATACACATACATACTACATACATACAGATATATGTGTGTGTGTGTGTATGTATATGGATTGATATATGTATATATGTGAGTATGCTGTCCAGAAAATATCCAGCCATGTAAGCATTCTTGTTACATTGATAATGGCTGTATTTTTCCCAGATAGTCTTTGTATATCCTTTAAAATACCTCTTCCTTTTTAAATAATAGAAATATCATCTGTAAACGGGCACAGAAAGCATTTCCCGAGCTTTGACGCTTATGTAACTTCTC
>PVKE010012463.1:0-38288 GCA_004027555.1 Craseonycteris thonglongyai | reverse complement strand
TTCAGTGCATATTTATTTCTATTTTACTTTTGACAGATAGAGAGAGAGACAGAGACAGAGACAGCTAGAGAACCGAACTGTGGGAACTCCCCAGTTCAGCATGTGGGTCCTGCCTGGGCCGGAGCCGGGATTCGATCCTCGGTCCTCGTGGCCTCAAAGCGAGCGCTCAACCCGCTGAGCCGTCCCGGCTTTCCCCTACTGTATTTTTTATTCCACTACATTGACCATTTGTCCTGGTGAATGACAGGAGGGCTTCCAGAATAAAACCAATTGGCCTTGCTGGTCATACAGATTCCACATGTGGCCTTGAAGAGTTTTCACTCTTGGCTTCCATTGTCTCATGCAGTGAGTAGGTGATCCTAGAAGGAATGTTGTACATGGGAAGAATCTGAGGGATAATTCCCTCCTTACACTCACAGCACAGAAGGCCTGAATACACGGCTTAGTAATTTCCCTTTTTTTCTCATTATTTTTTTTTAAGATTTTAATATTAATTTTTTATTCATGATAGAAACTTTGGAAAATGCATGAGAAATAAAATTTTAAAAACATTCGTAATCTCACTATCATGAGATTACTACTGTTACTATTTTATAGAACTTCTTTCTAGTCCTTTTTTTTCTTAAGATATAAAATTGGGATCCCACCCCCACAACTTCCCTGGGCTTGCCCTCACAACTCTCCAATTTTAAAGCTTGCTTTTCTTTCCCCTCTCTTTTTCTTTTTTTAGGATTTATTTTATTGTTTTTGACAGAGACAGAGAGAGACAGAGAGAAGGGGGAGGGCCCAGAGCAGTCTCCATAGTTGTACATCATCAGTCTTCGACACAGCCTCATTCCACGCAGGTGGGCAGGAGTTGTGCAGGGTGGGAACTGGGTTGGGGGCTTCCCGCATGGGAAGCACATCCCAGTTCAGCATGTGGGTCCGCACGGGCCGGGGCCAGGATTCAATCCTCAGTCCCCGGGGCTGCAAAGTGAGTGCTTAACCCACTGAGCCATCCCGGCTTCCTCTCTTCTCCCCCTTAAAATTGTATTCCATAAACATTTTTCTACATCATGGAAAAAACTAATGTGTGATGGTTATGTAAAGTTCCATCATATGTATTTATTAATACTACAATTGAACTAATATTGTATCATTGAACTCATGTTGTTTCCAATTCTTTGCTGTTTTAAATAATGCTGCTTTATTTAAACATCCATGGACAAAGTTCCTTGCCTGCATTTCAGGGCCTCTAGAGCTATTAAATCATTAACATTATAAAGGCAGAACAGTGTCTTGTTCACCCAACAGAGTATATGACACTGAACAGCCATTGTTGAAAAAAATAAATGAACTTCTCATTACTTTTTTTTTTTTAAGATTTATTTTATTGTTTGAGAGAAGGAGAGAGAGAGAAACAGAGACAGAATGAAAGGGGAAGGACCCAGAGCAGTCTCCGCAGTTGTCCATCATTAGTTGTGACGTAGTTTCATTCCACACAGGTGGATGTTGGGGCCACGAGGGGCAGGAACTGAACTGGGGTCCTCCCGCATGGGAGGAGAGAACCTTCGCCACCGCACCATCCCAGTGGTCACCAGTTTCGCCGTAGTTCAGCATATGAGTCTGCATAGGCCAGGACCAGAATTGATCCCCATACCTCACGGTTGCAGGGCAAACACTCAACCTGTCGAGCTATCCCGGCATCCCTCTCATTACTTTTTCAAGTTAAAGTCTAAAAAAAAAATTCTGAGTGAATGGGCAGAAGTATACTTAAGGCCCTTGAGACAAATTGCCAGTTGCTTTCCTGAAATGTAGTACCAATTTATACCTACCCCCCAACAGAGTCTGAGAGGGTTGGAGCCAGAACTGATGGCTGTCCCTTAGCCACTCTCCATCCCTACAGGGTGCCTTTCCCAAGCACTGATTACAGACCCCCAAGAGCAGTGCAGGGAGAAGGGAGGGCTACTAGGTCTTAATAATAAGGCTGTGATGCGTGTGACCCAAGGACCTCCTGTGGGGACAGTGGTCTCCCCTCTGTGATTGGAGAGGCAGAGAAATCCTTCAACACCCTTCAGAAAGACCATATACTTGGACTCTTTCACTTAGAAAATGTGAACTCTGCTAAAGAACTCTCAATGTGCTTAAAATAACCTGAGCAAGAGTCCCCAACTGGTAACATAAGATCTCAGTTTAAACCTCACCAATTTTTAAATAAAATTTTTTACATTCCTTTTCTTTTTAAATAAAAGAGGCTTTGAGTTAACTCACAAACCAAGAAAAGCAGAATCAAACAATCAAATAGAATCTTCACAAGGTTAAAACAAGGGTGAGAGAAGAGAAACTAATGTGTCAATTCTAAGAGTCAACGTAGTGGCCCTTATTTAGGTGTCAACATCCAGGAAGCTAAGGTGAGAGGAAAATATCAAAAGCAAAGTTAATTCTTTTACCAAAATGTGATAGAAATGTCTCACCAGGATCTTAGTACAGTTCCTAACATTTGCCAAGTCCACAGTAAACTTGTCTCATTGAGGAAGCAAACACATAAATTATTAAGAGCTGGTGTGACTAAAAGTACAGTTACAGTGTACAACAGGGGGTTGGAAAGGGAAGAACTAGAAGGAAAAGAAAAAGCAGAGTGTGACATAATGGCCAAGCGTTGGCCCTCAACCAGACAGGCTGGAGTCAAATCCTCCTTCTCTCTTCCCGTTAACTAGCCAGGTACAAGTCGTGCAGCCATTCTGAGCCTCAGTTTCCCTTTTCTACAGTAGTGATGCTAATAATAGCACAGGCATTAGAACGTTATTCAGTATAAAGCACTTATAGCACTTAAATCCCAGTGACTAGAATTCAATAAGTATGAGTTGTTATTGTTTTAATAATTTCAACAGAGAAATATAAATAAGTTAAGCATCGTTCTGGAAATATGGCCTAACCCATTGCAAAGGGGAACATTGTATCATAGCATCTGCTAAGATTTCTTTGGGGAAAACGAAAGAATGTAAAAACTGCTGTCATTTCTCTTGTATTTCAAATATTGTCCACAAGATAGCAGCAGCGGCCTCGGGTTATCACTAAGCCTAAAAGGCATTCCATTCAGCTAGCATTCCACAGAACCGCCCCAGACAGGCATCTCAGGGACATATTTTAAGTGGAAGGTGACCAGTACCGCATCTAAAGGATGGCCTTTCTTCCGGAATGCTATAGATATCTATGACTAGACAGACGAAGACACTCTGGCCTTGGGGAAAACTGGAAGCTACCCATTCATTCATTCAGTCATTCACTCATGCATTCCTTCAACATATAAGGACTGAGATCCTACTGCAACCCAGGCATCCTGCAAAGAAATAAAGCAAAGTAGGCCCAGCTCTCATGGCTTCACAGCTGGTCCTACACAAATCAAACACGGGTAGAACATGGGAAGGAGTCTCCCACGGTGGTAATACAAGATTGAAGGTTAAGCAAAGAAAAACACACAACACAATAGGAAGTCCAAAGTAGTACACTAACAAGAGTGTGAGGGAATTCAAGTGATAGAAGTTGGTAGAATTAAAGCATAATCAGGGATTTTGCCTTCTGTAAAATTACTTAAGTTCCTTTGACGCCCCCACCCCCACCCCTCCCCTACCCTCCTTTAAGCTAGAAACCTGGGCCGGGCTAATAGAAGCTGTCACCTGGAATGTCTGGGGCAGCTAGCTGTGCAAGGTTACATTCCAGGCTCCAAGCAAAAAAAAAAGCCAGCAATTTGCCTTTTGTCAACTGCAAATTAAAGTAATTTCCATGCAGAGGGTTTCTTCTGCTAGCGGTGAGCACCCCAAAATGCCAGGGTTCTCTGCAGCAAGCCCTTACCTGGCCGCCCTGCCAAGGCAGACACACCTGAGGCGAAGGCGCCTCAGGGTTGTGATTAGAAGATGGTTTGCTTGGCTCCCCTCTCACCAAACACCAAACCAAGAGGGCACTGTGTGGAGGTGGGAAACAGGAATATGTCTGTAGTCCCTTAACTTCCTCATCACACTTTCTAGAATGTAAGACATGAGAGGCCCTCCGCTTTAAGTAAATGAAGGGAAGGTATATTTATTGTGTTTTGCCATACCCAGTACTGTGAGGTCAATAAAAAATAACCACCATTAGTGAAAGTGCCAGGCAGACACGATGCTAAGACATCCCAGCCACAGATCACTGAATCATCAGAGAAGGTAAAAGTATTATTGTCCTCACTTAAAAGATAAGGAATTTGAGGCTTTGTGAAGTGAAGCAGTTTGGAGAAAGTCACCAGTATTAAGTAATACAGGTGGGATTCGATCCCTCATTTGTCAAGCTCCTGAACCCAGATCCTTCACCCCCCACAAGGCCAACCAACTGCAGAAGTGAAAAGAAAAACGTGTTGCCACCAAAAACAAGGTTATTCATCCATTGATTCGGTAAATAATGATGGAGCACCTACTCTGTGGCAGACACTGGGCACACAAAGGTAAGTACTGGAGACCCCAAACTAATCCCCAGGCAGAGGACTTGCTGCCAGGATGGCTCCAAGCTTAGAGACCTGAGGTGTAAACAGACCTAGAACATTCCTCTCATCAAAGAGGGAGATCAATGCCTGGGGTTTAGAACAAGAGCAAACAGAAAAGGCACCTTCGCTTACCACCCAGCATGCTTGCTAGGCTGATGAGAAGACATCACGTAAGAGGGCAAGTTCTATGTCCCTGTGGGCACTCACCTCCCTGGCAAGAGGACCTGCACACACACCCCCAACACATACACAACCTGGTCTGTTCCCCAAACTAGACCCTGGCCAGGGACCTCCCAGATCCCGGAACCGCTCCTGTCCTGTGCCCTCAGCCTCACGTAGCTTCCACCAGAGCCCGCACGCCATCACCTCTCTGAACCTGCGGCCTCGCTGGGCCTCCTTTTCCTCATCTGGTGGGCCAGGTGACCTGAGGTCTCTTCCAGTGCAGACATACGTGACAGCTGCCATCTACTGAGCGCTGGCTGTGTGCCTGGTGCTGCTGTAGATGCTTCACAGTCTTTACCTCGTTTAAGCCTCACACCCATCCCGTGAGTAGGTGTGGCACCCCCCATTTTGTAGACTTCTCTCACGTCACACTAGTAAATTGAGAGCCAGGATTAGAAAACAAGTTGGTCTTGACCCTGAAGGCCCCAGTGTTTCTCACTGCCTGTGAAAGAAGAGGTAAAGCTTTATTCTTTGTCCTCCAGGTCATTAACTGCCCCCCCCTTGCCCCAATTCTTCCCATTGGGAGCCCTCACAATGGCGTTCCCAGCTCTTACCTCATCTTTGTCTCCATCCTCTTCTACCTTCCTTGACATTTTGTTCTGGGAGACTTCAGTACCTGACAGACCTTTGCCTGTCATTATTTATTCAGTACTCAGGGAGAGGCCCCCTGACCCCAGGATCTTTGCTGTTCTAAGATCTTTAAGTTTCAATCTTGCCCCCACTCCAGGTACCCCCACCCCTAGCCCAGACACCACTTAAACCCATGGAAATACTCTGCCTCCAAGACCTTGAGCTCCAAGGCCCCATCTCTGGTCAACAAGCTCCACCCCCACCCCGCCCCACTGAAACTGGCCTAATTGACTTCCAACATAGATGGTACTGTGCAGTCCCTGTCCCCTCCACTTGAGTCTTCTCAGCTCTCCTCCCCTCCTCCCAAATCACCTCCGAACCAACTCCCTCCTCTCTAACTTCAAATGCCACAGTAACTACACAATCTCTCCTTATTTTTTTCCTCCTTCTAGGGAACAGTCAACTCTCCTCTCCCCAACCCCCACCACCACAAGGCTACCTCCTTTCCAAGCTGCAAGTCACTGTCTGGGGCATCACCCCCAGGGAGAACCTTTCTCAAATATTCTTTCCTCTTCTGGCATCTGAACTCCCTCGCTTGGAGCTTCCGCCGCTGGCTTGGGAAACTTCCCTAACTGGACCAATACTGATATCTCTCCCCTTGGCTGTTTTCAGAAGACTCACTCTTCACGCCCTATCCTCAGAGAGTCAGGCCTCCCATTTCACTCCCCTGGAAGGTCACGCTCCAGCTCCCAACTTCTAGTTTCTAGATCTAGATCTTTTCTCTGTTCTTACTCCCTTTGACCTATACAAATAGCCTCTGTGGTCAGACCAGGTTATTATAACACCGTTGCTCTTCATCTCTCCTTTACATTGTTTCTCAGTTCTACATTTCCTGACTTCTCTGAGCCTCAGTTTCCCCATCCATTAAAGGAGAAAAACAAATGCCAATATCATAGGGTTCTGGGTATTGAATGAATTACCATGGGTCTGACTAATTGAAGGGGCCCTAAGTGGTTATTACGATTCATGTTGCTTTTCTCTTCCATTGAGAGAATCTGTCTTGATTTATCAATCTTTAATCCACCATACAACAGCAAATGCTACAAATCTCTTCAGGGTAGAGATCCCTGTGGCCCTGAGAAAACCCAGGAGTTTGTCTTGCACACACTAGGTAGAGTTAGTTCACTGTTTGGGGTGATGATTGCTGCATAACCTCCAGCTATTTCCCCAGCCTTTTAATTTCAATAAACCTCAAATGCTTTTTCCACCAAGGACTTGACTCTAACGGTTTCAATCCTTTGAAGGAAAATGACTACCTTATTTTCCACTCACTTGCTGCGTGTTAAGAACCCTTTGATGTTCCAAAGGCCTTTCAAGAAAGCCTCCTTAGAAATAGGAGCTTGGCTTTTGCCACAGGGAGGTGAACTTGAACCCCAAAGGTTGAGTTGGGACCCTGGAGTCCCAGGCAGGCCTTTTCCTCACAGGCTCCAGGCCTGACCCCAGCCCAGAGCTTGGAGAAAATGCTATTTGCTAACTCTTCATCCTTTTCAAAGCTGTCATTTTCGTCAGCCCCACTGGGCATTTTGACAAATGCCTTTGCTAATTACTTAATTATTTTGGCCTGCACAAGTGTGAGGGCTGTTTCCTTAAAGAAAAGAGGGCTTAGCCAGTCCATTCTTACCAATGCAAGGCCTGAAAGCAGTCTGCTTCAGTCCTGTTTCAATCCTATTAAAGTGTTTGGCTGGTTTAGCACCCCCACCAGTGAAATTAACTCAACTACATTATGATGCAAGAACACAGGCACAAAGCCCTCCTTCCCCACAGCCAGGCGCAAGCTAGCATTTGTTGTGTTAGGCCATTGGCTTGTTTCTTCTAGTTTAAGCCTCTTTTGCATGGGAAAGAAACCTGTGCTTATCTGCTGACTTTCAATTAAAGAAACAATTAGGCTAACCAATAAATGTGTCAATGTGTCCCTCCTGGAATTAGCAAGGAGCCTGAATCTGTCACCAGGTGGTCAACACAGTGGGGTGTTCTGACAGCAGGAAAGTGTGGAAGAGATTTCCCCCAGAGGGAGGTTGAACGGGCTTTCCTAGGCTGGCCAGCCCTGACATTCTTAGCGTTAGACGCATAGTCTCTCTAAGACATGCTCTCTCTGTACTCCGGATCAACAGAGAGCATCTCCCTACTCACCCTGGCTGTGTCTTCATGGCACCCTGGAGAAAAAGGTCCTTGACTAGTTCATCTGCTCAGCCTACCTCCAGAGCAAAACAAACTTAGAATCAACCCCCAAATGCAAATTGCACTTGGAAGCGTGAATTATCCAACGCAGTTGTCCACCCTGATCAGATCAACAGCCAGTGGCCCCTTCCAGAGGCTAGCGTGGTGCCTGGCACATGGTAGATGCCCAATAAAGGGTGGCTGGATATGTATAAAGCTACTTCCCATGCTGCTGGGGTATCCAGCCTGCAGGGGTGCAGTTGACTCTGGGTGAATCGCTGGAAGGGGCAGAGGATGCACAGAAGTTTCAATTAGGGTTGACCTGGGTACTTGTTTGCACAGCTGGGAACAGAGAAACTGAGATGACCCTGGGTCTTTTTCATGAAAATGCAATGAGGGCAAAGCTGCCCTTGAAAATACCAGTATCTTGCATATAGTGGAGGACTATGCGTCATAAACTCCTCAGCCTAGAGAGGGTGTGTGATTTGCCTAAAGCAGTAGCCCATTAAAAGTAGGAGAAGCACATATTTCATTTTTTTATACCAGTTGAAGAGAGAGAATTCATAGGGATAAATTTAATGAAGAGTCTATAAAATCTTAGAAACTTTAAAGCTCTACTGAGATTCATAAAGAAAATTGGAATAAATGGGAAGACCAGCCCTTTTATTTTTTGATGTTATTCTTCTTAAATTAACATATATGCTCAATGGACTTTCAATTAAAATATCAAGAATATTGAAGGGGTTGATAACATGATATTAAAATTTATCTGAAAAAAAAAATACATGAATGAAAATAGCTAGAAAAGGTCCAAAGAAGAATAATGAGGTAGCACTTATTAAAAATACATCAAGAGGGGAAGCCGGGATGGCTCAGTGGGTTAGGAGCTCACTTTGCAGCCCCAGGGACTGAGGATCGAATCCCGTCCCCGGCCCATGTGGACCCATATGCTGAACTGGGGAGTGCCCCCAGTTCAGTTCTCACCAGGGTGAGACCCCAGCCCAGTTCCTGCCCTGTGCAGCCCCACTCCCACCTGTGGAATGAAACTATGTGGAAAAACCGATGATGCGCAACTATGGAGACTGTTCGCCCCCCCCCACACACACACACACCTCCTTCTCTCTGTCTCTGTATTTCTCTCTCTCTTTCTCTGTCAAAAACAATAAAAATAAATAAATAAAAATACACCAAGAAACAACAATTAAAAGTTTAAAGTGAAGGAAATGAAAAAGACAATGTAACAGAATAGGAGGGCACCATCAATAGAGTGAAATACATATGGAAATTTTGTTTATGATAAAAGTGGCATTTTAAAGTGAAGGAAGGGATTGTGCAGTAAATGCTCTGGGGACTATTGCTAACCAGTTGAGGGGAAAAAACCATGAAGTTAGACCCCTACCTCAACCCTTAACACCAAAATAAATTTTAGTTGGATCAAAGATTTAAATTTTAAAAGGGAAACCATAAAATGTCCCAAAGAAAACATGTAAAATGTATAATCTGAGTGGAGAAGATTTTTCTAAGAAGACCATGAAATCCTGAAGCCAAGAGAAACCAATGATTCATTTGACTACATAAAAATGGGCGATTTCTGTATGGCAAGAATAAATGTCATAAAGAAAATAAGATGAGAGAAATTGTTTGCATCAATGACCAATAAAAAGGTTTGTTTCCTGTTTTACAAAGAGCACATCCCAATCAGCAAGATCGTCAAGGATAACTCAACAAAAGAATAGGCAAAGGAGGTGAGCAGGCAATTCACAGAAAAGATTCAGAGTAACTTGGCAGAACTTAACCATGGCACGGCTCCAGTTCATCGAACAATATTTCCTATGCCTTCTCCTCATCAGAAAATTCATCAGGGGAATTTTCAGCTGTGTATTTCGGCTGCTTAAGATGGTGATTGCTCCCTGAGCCAGATCTTCAGTGGGAAGGGTTCCAGACAGGCACAACACAGGGACCACGAGCCCAGCCTACCAATTCCCAAGCAGAGCCGCCCCTTCTGCAGGTTCCACGCTCTGGCGGGGAAGGAAGAGGTCCCTGGGCAGGCACTGCGCTCTCACCTGCAAAACCCACAGCACTCTTAAGATGACCAAACATTCATTCATGCTGCCTCCTGCTAACGCTGCCCTCGTTGCTCTTGGCTCCCATAGTAGCCAGAGATGTGGAATTGACCATGAATAGTCACCGTGGTTTAGGTTTCCCACAACTCCAACTACCTAGGAAACAGAACACCCCGAGTATAGGCAAAAGCTGCCTCTTAAACAGTTGTCACTCTTTACCCCACAGGATTGACTCTCCCTTGGACCTTGTCAGTTCTGCCTTTATGCACAAGCCCATTAAGACTGGCCATCCCCTAATTTCTCTGCACACAGCAATATGCAAGACTGCAGACTAGGGTGATGTCATGGTAAACTGACTGATGGCAGAAAGGCCAATCAAAGACACAAAAAGCAGAAGACACCACGGAGGTGATGCCTCAGGGACCGATGGAAAGGCGCAGTGAGGTTACCTATGCTGTGTTGAAGGACACAAGGCAGTGTGTGCCACTGAGGTGAGAAAAAAAACCGTGCTTTACCCTAGAAAGAATCAGCTTCTATGGGTGCCTTAAAATTACATACCGGGGAGTATAATACATGAGGTATTCATTCGGCTAAGTCAAGAAATTCCTAGTTATGAATTTTGGTTTCAGTATAGATGGTACTGTCAAAGCAATGAGAGAACTAAGGAGCCACCTGCAAAGGACAGCAGGGAATCGAAGAAAACTCACAGCGTTGATTTGCACATATGCATCGCTGCTGGGGCACTAATACGTGGCACCTATTACTTGGTCTGTTTTCCTATAACCAATTCATCAAAGTCTCAGCTTCCTCATCTATACACTGGGAATAACAATATCTACCCACAAGGCTTTGCTGTGGGTCTTAAATAAGGTAGATCAGGGAGCTGAATAGCACAACACATGAAGGCAGATAAAAAATAGAAGCTGTTGTTGTTATTATTGTATTTTCATTAATTTCCTAGCTTCCAATTAGAATCTCAGAATCAATCACCACTTTTTTCTTATAATATTAAATCACCGTTCTTTCTCTCACACACACACATTAAAGTTTGTTAATTTTTAATGCTTACGATGATAGTAACGGCTAATACTTACATAATGCTTGCCCTGTGCTAGGCACTGGTTTAATGGCTTCACACGAATTAGCTCACTTACTCCTCACAACAGCCTCATGAGGTAAGTATTTGTGTTCTCCCCCAGGTTACGAATGCGATTGAGCACAAGAAAATTAACTACGTTAACAGATCTCACAGCAAGCAGTAGGCCTGACGAGTTCTGCCTTGTGGAAAATACAGGATGCACGAGTGTGTTCTGTAGACTGCCATCACATGCAAACACACTCAGAGACACACAGATGGACAGACATAGGAAGAGGAACCGGAAGCTGGGTTAAGGTCACCTGCTTTCACTTCCAAACCTTTGGAATTTTTCTGTGAACGTTGTACTCATTCAAAAACTGAGTTGATAATGGAAAAGTCCTCCCAGCTCATGCTGCTCACCCTCTGTGGAGTGCCCTGCCCCTCTGAGCAGGCTCAGGCCTCTGTCTGGGCTCCCCCGAACCTCACCCCACACCAGCCAGCTGTTCAGAGGGCGGGCGGGGCCTCGCCTGCCTTCCAGAGGAGGTAGCCGGCCCCAGGTCGCAGGAAGGCTCCACACCTGGGACTGGGCGACAGAGATCACTTCCGGAAGCCTCGTGGGCAGCGGGGGAGGAAATCGACTCTTCGGGTGACACTTCCCCAGCGCAGGTTTCTCATCTGAACCAGGCTTGGAGGTAGAGAGTTTGGGAGGCCCTGAATAAAGAGGACCCGCTTCTCGCTTCACCTAATTTCCCTCATCTGCCCTTCCTTTCAGCCGAGATAAAGGCTTGCATTCCACAATTAGCGACAGACGCCGGCAAATGCAAATTCATGGAGGAGTTCACAATCTTTGGTGAAAGAGTTTCCACTTAGGTGTTAATTATTTCTACCTCCTTCCTGGGCTGGGCTGGGTGAGAGGAAGAAAGCCACAGCGGGACAGCGTGCCACGGGTGGGGGTAAAGGGTGGAGGTAGGGGCGCCTCCTTAGTTCACCCTCTTCAACCTCCCCCCTGGGGCAGGAGGACAGAGGTGCCCTCCAGCTAGGCTGGCCAGATGCCCATGACAACGGCACTGTCCCGTACACCCTCACTCCGTGGGCTCTCTGCAGCTCACTCCCTGCCACCATCTCCCTCACAAGCACTTCCCCAGACAAAGAACGCTGTGCCGAGAGCCACCAAGGAGCCCGAAAAAGAACCACCTCCTGCTTTCCAAAGCCTGACCACACCTGGAGGGGGTACATAGACCCTTGTCCCTGAAGAGAAGATCCAAGGAACCCAACACGGATTCTATCGGAAGAGTCATCTGGGTGAGACGGGCACAGATAGGAGCGAGTTGAAGAGGCTTGCTCTCTGTTGTCCAAAGAGCGGGACACCTGAGTGAGAATGCAGTCGTCCGGGACCCAGAGCTAGTAAACCCAACAAATCCCGTTTCCCCGAAAATAAGACAGTGTCTTACCCTGTTTCCCCGAAAATAAGACAGTGTCTTATATTAATTTTTGCTCCCAAAGATGCGCTAGGTCTTATTTCCGGGGGGATGCCTTACACGTATTTCAGCGAGAGGCAAAACTGTGAGTAGGTCTTATTTTCGGGGGATGTCTTACTTTCGGGGAAACACGGTAGTAGCTAATGTTTATGTATTTTTGGCTTAAAAATGGCAAGTAACACATGAGTATATTGTAGATCTCTTTCCCAATCGGCAGTTTAAAGAAATACTTCACAAAAAAACTTGTTTTACTTAATTTTTTCCGGCTTTAAAATAATGCATATTTACGGTGGAAAACATGAAAAGCATATGAAAGTATATAAAGAAGAAGAGAGAAACACCCACGATCCTCATACCCCAAACGACCGCATTCCCAGGTTAGTCTGCTTCCTGAAGGAATAATAGCATGATACAGCCAGAGCCCTAGGGGCACCACGGGGTGGGGGTGGGGTCCCTCAGTGGTGATGCAACTCGGAAGCCAGGGCTTCGCAGGAGCTGGGTGCTGTGGCATATGCCATCTTCAGTCTGTACATAATCTTTCAATCAGGCAGGGACTGGAATGCAGAGGCAGGGCCTCTGGGCTTCACACGTCCCTGACACTACAGCGCTGGTGTTGCCCCATTCCTGCAGGAGAGGGCACGGCTCTTACTATTCTACCAACCCTTTTGCTGATTTCTTCGTTTCCCCCAGGAATGTCCAAAATTTTCTTTAACAGTAGACTCCTGCTGGCCATGCCACCTGCTCCCACCCCCTCCCCAGCTCAATGGACTCTAAGTTCCATGAGAGCAGGGGCCATATCCTGCTTGCCTGTGCTATACTCGACACATGACCAGCTCTCAGTAAATGCTTGTGGATTAAATAAATCAGCTAAGCCAATCTAGCTGCATGTACCCCGACCTCCTGGTCTTTGCTTATAACATTTCTCCTGCCTAAAGTAAGGTGACCAGATTTTAAAATACCAAAAGCGGGACACCATTGACGGGGTGTGGGGGGATTCTTGATTTAAAATTTGGTCTATCTCCCGCCGTTCCCTAGCTTGTCGGGCATTCTTTTCAAAAATTGGGATTTTTTTAAAACGCCGCGGAACACGGGACAAATTATTAAAAATTGGGACTGTCCCTCCAAAAGCGGGACATCTGGTCACCTTAGCCTAAAGGCACCTTTTTCTTCTGCTGTGGGTAAGGCCTATTTCAAAGTTCATCTCCTCCAAGCCTTTCCTGGCAGGCTCACCTCCCTCTACTAAATCAGCCCTCATCTCTGTATCTTTTGATTTTTGCCCATCATTCACCAGATGGGCCACAATATTTTTTTCTTTTGAAAGCTGAGCCAAGGGAGGCTGCTTTGGTTAGTTGCACTGCTTCAGTCTCAAAGTGGAGGTTAGGGGTTGCTTGTGTGATCTGTGTCTGCTACTTTTTCTCTTTCTGAGGCTTAATTCCCTCTTCCACAAGTGAAGGGACTACCCTACAATAATTCTGTGGTTTCTTCTCAGTGCCAAGTTTTATGATTCTGGGCTTTGATGTCTGTTTCCATTCATTTCTTATAACTTTTCATTTTGATAAAGAGTCTTAACTCCTGAAAATATTTTATTAACCTGGATTCCTGGCTTCAATTTGTTGACTACGCAATTGGAAAACACAAATGGCCTTCATTTAATCAGAGCTGATGTCCAAGAATAATTCCTGAGTTTGCTAATTATTCTTTATTGTTCTGTATCATAGTTGGAATTTATAATGTACAGACGGTGCCTTACCCCTGAGAGACTTGGAAAGAGCTGGTCATGCCTCTTCCTTCCATTCCTTTTCTATTTTTCCCAAAGATGTTCTGGCTTCTGCTGACAGACGATCAGACCTTCATGCTGATACTACTATTGTTGTCAAAGAACTCAACACTTTTGTGATCCCTGGAGCTCTGAAAAGTCTAGTTCCCAAAACTCTTTTATATTTCTCTTCCTTACCACCCACAGCTTTAGTTTTATTAATACCAAACCTAGTGGTCCTATCCTTGGAAGACCTTGTCTCTCACCTTCTCACCCCATCTAGATTAGTTTCCAACTTATCTATGAAATTGAGGTGTGTTTAATTTTAGTTCCTATATGTTCTATTTCTGGAGGTTCTATTTGGTTGTTTCTTATATCAGCTAGATTTTTTTTTTTTAGTTTATTTATGCCTGCAAATATGTTCAAGTTTATAATTTATAATTTATATAAAAACGAACTTCTTTTAAAATCTGTCTCTGACAAATTCTGTACTGAGAATAAATGCAGGTTTGTTTCTGCTACCTGTTATTTCTCTTGATCTGTACTCCTATGGCATGCCATGTGCTAGCCACAAATCTTAAGGGGTAAAAATACTTTAAATGACACACACGAACAGTATTCTCCAATTATTTTTAAACCCATTCATTTACAATCATCTGGATATGGGAGGAAAGGAACATGTGTTGGCAATATCTGGGTGAGCCCAGGATCATCTGTCAAGGTCTGTTGGGGCTCAGTCTATTGAACTTTTGATCCATCTCTTTGTAGAGCTGACTTTCTGTGACCTTTCTTCCTCATCCTTAGCTGTAATTCACCCACTGCCCTCAGGCTTACATGATAATTGTATGCGATGTTTGGCAAACGTTGTCACATCCATTACCACTGTGATTCTCCCTTCAGTCCTTTGAGATAGGAAGAACTATAGTAGATGTTTTTATCCCCTTTTTCCAGACAAGGAAACAGTTTCATGAGGTCAAACGTCTTGCCCAAAGTCAGAAGGGCGAAGAATAGGAGACGCTAGTGATCTCTGCTCCCAAGTAGCATCTCTTTACTGGTGGGGAGTGAATCTACCAGTGTCCTCTATTACAGGCAGCTGACTTTCCAAATCACTGTATTTCTTGCTGAGAAACATTTCCTTCCAGAAGTTGGGTTTATAAAAATGACATTATGGGAATGAATTATACTTTCCCATGTCACATGAACTGGCTGGAAAACGACAGTTGCTGTAGTTGTGCCCTCAACTCTCTCAGTGAGGCCAGGGTTCCCACACCCAGGCAACCCAGAAGCCCCTATGATTTTCTGTGTGTCCCATGGGAGGAGCGGCAATGATCCAAGAGAGATGGAAGGAAGGAGGAGGGACAGATCTCATTAACAGGAGCTTGGGAACTGAGCTTGTTGGGCTAGGCCTATTGGGGCTGAAAGCGCCTAGAGAAATGTTGCACTTACTTGCAGAAATCTTTACAGCAGGAAGAAGGAGAGACAGACCATGCAAGTCCTAGAAAATGCCTGCAATGGTCTAAAAGTGGACATTTTTGAATGGCTGAAACTCTCCCCCGGGGTGAGAGGTAGGGAAGAGTAAACACCATTTTCAAAGCTTGCCCGGCCTCTATGTCAAGCTTATGACTGCTGGAATGTGAGAACTGAGGGATAAAATGGACCAGGCATTTTTTTTTTTTCAGTGAAGAAATCTGATAGGGATATAAGAGAGAGGGACTCCTGTTAGAGTTGCGAGGACCCTTGGGCCCCACGAAAGGGTGTGTGATGTTAAAGTCAGACAGACCTGATTCACATGACAGTGACTGGCTGGGTGACCTTACCCAAATATTTAATTTTTTTAAACTTCAGTGCCTTCATCAACAAAATAGAGATAATGACAATGCCCATGTTATTGGATGGTTTAGAGAGAATGAAATGACCTTAAAGCCTGTTGAGTGTATGGCACTCAGTTAGTTAGCAGTGCTACCTTTCATTTCACAAATGGAGTCACTGAGGTCCAGAGAGGTGATTTTCCAAAGATCATTAAGGCAGGACTGTCTGATGGATGGTCATTACAGTTAAGCCCTGATTTACACACACATACGTATGTGTGTATGTATATATATACATATATATATATATATGTATATATATATATATATTTTAATTTCTCAAGGATTCAGCTTACTCACAGGCAAAATTGGAATAATATATATTCTCAAAACCGTACCTAAAACCCTTGGAGCCAGGAATTCAAACTTGAGAGAGTTCTATGTGAACATCGATCTCTTTGGGGACCTGGGGCAGTACCCAGTAATTGAACACATCAAAAGGTGAGGATATTTATACTAAGTGGGGGAAATAAAGACTGTATCTATAGCTTCATGGTGGTTCAGGTTAGACTTTGCTAACCTGCTCGCCTTAGATTTTGCTAAGAAGACTTTTGGTTTTTAGAGCTCTGAAATTTTGGATTGTGGACCTGTGATACTTACTTCAAATGGTTTGGAAGATTGTAACAAGATAACCCATATCAAGTGGCTGGCACAGGTAGGAGCTCTATGTTAAAGTTAATTATCAGCTAGTCTAATATTCAAGCATAATGCTATAAGCTGTTAAGTCATGGAGAATATTCAGGCAGGATGTGAAGATCTCAGAGACCCTCAGGAAGAGGTCCTACACTAGCACTCAGCCTGAGCATACCATGCCCTTCCCACAGGGCTGAGAAGGAGAAGAAAAGGAGGCAAATACTCCAGGAAAGCCTCCCATACTATCAGCTTGAACCATGAGCCTCTTCTGGGTTCCCCTAAAGTACCATTGGGGTTCTATTTGGTGGGAACCTTGGTTCTGGAACCTCTGGAAATTGCTGAAGTTTATTTTAATTGGGGAATAAGGGAATGGTGCTCTAAACTAGAGATTGCAGCCTCAAGGGCCAGGCAGGTAATGTAAAGAAACAACCGGTCCTAGGTGTGCCTATGACAAGTGAGACAATACCTGCCCATCCCAAAGGGAAGATGCCACCCACTAAGAGTTGTTGATTGCCATGTGGGAAATTGAGCTTTGTGCTGTTTGACCTGACCTTTTGATTTATCAAGAGAAGTCAAAATGTGAAATATGTGAAATGTCCTTACTTTTACCTATTGGCCACTAGTATTTTTAAATACAGTACAAACCCACCAAAATACAGATGTGGACCTCTGATCTAAATAATCACAATGAGTCTAACTTAATTGAGAGCTTACTATGTGTTAGGCAGTGCCCTACAAGTACTATATGACTTACATTTATTCCTACAGCAACCCTATAAAGGAAAAATTATTAGGGGCATTTTACAGAGCTAGAAAATTGAGGTTCATATTACAACATTAGATAAAAATGGTTAGTGTCCTACAAGTCAATAAAATCATAAAGTTTAGAATTCTTTTAAATTGTTAAATTTATTAGGGTGACATTGATTGATATCAATTACATTGTTTCCAGGTGTACAATTCTACATTACATTGTCTATACATTGCATTATCTTGCTCACTACAGAATCAGCTCACTTTCCATCACCATAGATTTAATTCCCCCTCCCTACTCCTCCCCCTCCCCCAGCTCTCCCACCCACCTCCCCCATTACCCTCAGGTAACCACTAAACTATGGACTGTGTCCATGAGTTTTTGTTTCTTTGTTACTTTCAGTTTTATATTCCACCTATGAGTGAGGTCATATGTTTCTTGATTCTTTCAGTCTGACTTATTTAGCTTAATAAGATGTTTTCAAGGTCCGTCATGTTGTCACATGTTGCTGTATTTCATCTTTTCTTATTGCTGAGTAGAATTCCATTTGATAAATGTACCACAACTTCTTTATCCAGTCATCTATCAGAGGACACTTTGGTTGATTCCATGACTTGGCCACCATGAAGAGTGCTGCGATGAACATTAGGGTACATATATCTTTGCAGATTAAGGTTTTCAGGTTTTTTGGGTAGATACCCAGGTGGAATTCTTACTTCTACAATCAGAAATCATTTTCATCTCTCTGAGAAAAAAAAACCCCAAAAAAACCAAAAACTTTTCAATTTATAAGTTAATATCCAAAGTTACAAAGTGTGGACTTCAAGCAAGAGTGTCTTAGGCAGTTTGGGCTGCTATAATAAAATACTATAGACTGGGGGGATTCAACAACAGAAATTTATTTTCTCACAATTCTGGAGGCTAGATCAAGTCTACGTCCAAGAATGGCTGATCCAATTTCTGGTGAGGGCTCTTCCTGGCTTGTAGGTGGCCACCTTCTCACTATGTCCTCACATGGCACTTTTGTTGGTACATGCATTTAGGAGGTTGGGGGATAGAGAGAGAGAGTGAGCTCTTTGGTGTCTCTTCTTATAAGGACACTAATGCTATCAGATCAGGTGCTCACTCTCATTGAACCCTAATCACTTCCTAGGAGACCCTATCTAAAAACACAGCTATCATGGGGATTAGGGCTTCAATATATGAATTAGGGGGTGGAGGAAAATAATAAGTCAAACAATATAATCATTCCCCTGAGTATCAAATGACCCTTAAGTGAGTTTGCTAGACAATTCTCTATGACACTGAAATGAGAGCACACAATAACTGCTGCTTTGCTTTATTTCCAAATTTTGGATAATTTTTCTAACAAGAACTTTGAAAGCAAATTTTAACGAGCCATCACTTGCTAACTCAAGGAAGTTGTTTTGTTCCTATGAAAATAAAGTCAAGGGATGCCAAGATAGCTCAGCAGGTTGAGTGCTTGCCTTGCAACTGCAAGGTCTGTGGATCAAATCCCAGCCCCAGCCACACAAACCCATGTGCTGAGCTGCAGCAAAACTGGTAACCACCAGGATGGGGGTGAAGGTTCTCGCCTTGCATGCGGGAGGCCCCAATTTGGTTCCCACCCTGCATGGCCCTACATCCACCTGTGTGGAATGAAATAATGTCACAACTAATGATGTACAGATGTGGAGACTGCTCTGTACCGTCCCCCTTCTCTCTCTCAGAAAGAAAGAAAGAAAGAAAGAACGAAAGAAAGAAAGAAAGAAGGAAGGAAGGAAGGAAGGAAGGAAGGAAGGAAGGAAGGAAGGAAGAAAAAGAAAATAGGAAGGAAGGAAGGAAAAAAAGTCAGCACTGAAAATTGCCAAAGAAACACTAGCAAAACTTCATCCATTCATTCCCTTCTTAAAATATTCTTTGTGTTCATCACCAAATGTTTCTGTCATAGTAACACCACTATAGGACAAGCTCGAATTTTCATGATATTAGAATCGTTTTCACTGGTTACATTTTAAATTGGTGCCTCCTTTTCAGAGTCACTGTAACTCCCATGCTAGGAGGTATGCAGTCCTCTAATTTTATTCAACAGACTCCACATTCATTAAGCACCCATCAGTGTGCCAGGCATGGTATATGGGCTTTTTTGAATAAGCTGTTTCATCTAATTGTCCCAATAGCTCTGTAAGCTAGATGCTATTGACCTCATATTAAAGATGTGAAACTCACAGTGTATAAGTAGAAATGCTAGAAATCAGACTCAGGCTTTCTTATTCCATGTCTGATATACTTTCTAATACTTATCAATTTTCAGTGCTACAATATTTCCTGGGGAGATTACAACATGATATTTTCTAATCAAGCAAACATTTACTGAGCATTGAACACCATATAGCTAGACACTAGAGATAAGACAGATAAAACATTGAATGCGGGCAATAGAGTCCCTATCCTCGGGCAGCTTACAGTGAAAGAGGTAGCAGATCTTACTCATTTTGTGTCATCACTTCTTTTTCTTTCTATTTCAGATAGTCACATTTTATGAATGGATCCCAGGATCTTAGGTAAATACTCAGTTTGGGTTCCTTCATCTCCTAAACCTGAGACACAGGCAACTTTGCCGAGGAAAAGCAAGGGCAGGGTCTTGGCCAGAATCCCCTGGGTATCTGACGATGCAGTTTCCCAATGACTGGTGTCATTAGACTGGTGTCAAATGCCTCTACTGCTGAATTAAGCCAGGATCATACATGAGAAAGGGACCTCCAAGAGTATTCTCTTTTAAACAAGAGCTATCTTCCTCGTACAGCCCACACCACTGGAATTCTTTCTGCCTCATTGAAGGGCTCACTGGCAAATACTCTTCCTTGAGTTTCTAAAAGAATGGCTTTTTCAAGATGCAGTCTGAGAAAAAATAGGATTTCTTTCTATATTCAATCTTTTTTCTGGCTTCATTTCTCTAGCTCTACCATTAGGATGACAAAGAAAAAAGTGACCATATTCTTGTAAATTCCACAGAGTGACAAAAGCCTCAGAGGATTGGCTGTCCCTCTCTATAAACAAGAAACAAACACTTGGGGATATTATAAAGCCAAAAGTCAAGATGTGGCTGTTATTTCTAATCAGGAATCTATTTCCAAATTCACTAATTGAACCATCCAATATGGTGAGTGCTCAACAAGGGTTTGATAGATGAATAGAAAGATAGATGGATAGATGGATGGGTAATTAATTGAACTAACACTTGTTTCAGTTTTCCTCCACTGCAGGAGCAAAGTAGGAAGGTTTTTCTGGTCTAGCCAAGTATAGCTTGGGCAGTCTGGGGAATTTGGATTCAATACCAAGGAGGTAGCTAGGAGCTTTCCAGTATCCTCCAAAGACAGAGGGAAATTGGGCTTGTTGGAACTGATCATATCACTGGCCTGAACACACATGAGTATGCCCTGACTCATATCGATGAGTTCAGTGTCCTTTGAGCTATTTTTATTCTTTATTTTGTAACCATGGCATTATTCTCCCACCCTGAATAACTGGGCTTACTTGATTGTATTTAGTGTATGTCTTCTCCCAAAGTTTTATTGCCATATTGTTCTTATTGGTCTGTTTATGCTATAAATGAAAATAATACATTCTGAAAAGGACAGTGTGTTTTTTGCATGAGGGAAAGAGAGAGTCATAATTGGTTTTAATTGTGAAACATTAAGAATAGGCCCTGTCATCTCTATTTAAACTCAGTGAAATAAGAAAACAATGTTCCAGCTCTGAATGAATAATCTATGTTGCCTAAGTAGAGTAATTATAAAGGGATAAGTGGAGGAAAAAGTGGAAGAAAAAATAAAGGCCATGATACAGCACAAATGAGAAGCAAGAGCCACAGTCCTCACAATGCTACTGACTAGTTATGCATCCATGAGCAAGTCAATTAACTCCTATACCCCTGTTTCTTCATCTGCAAAATAAGAGGAGGTCCTGAGTATCTCTTCCTAGTGAACTTTTTCCAAGTGAACTTTTACAAGATCCTTTTTCAGGTAGAAACTAGCTGTGTTGACTTTATTGTGCCTTCCTTTCAGCCTCAATCCATGTCTTCCATTTCAGAGTCTTCAATGTTGTTTTTCTTGCTGCCCTTGACTTTGTCTTCCCTTTCGCTTGACACAGTGTCTTGGACATTCCTGCTGCTTACTGCGCTGTCAATCTCAGCAAAAACTGGGCTACAAGATTTGTGAACCCTTATGTTGAATCAGAACAGGTAAATAACACGTCCATGGAAGAGGTACTTGAGGTATTTGCTTCTGAGGTAATTGTCATTGGCCGAGGTTTCACATGAGCACTTTCTAATATTTGAGATTTTAAATGGAGCCTTTAGGAGAATGCTTGTGACCAACTAATTGCCCTCTAGGAATGCACTTGCACAGGAGTGCAAAGCTACATGTTCTGCAGCATCACTTGGTAGAGTCAAACTGGGAAGTAGCTAAGTGCTCTGCAAAATGTGTAGTACACGTTAGTATTGCTTCTCAGCACTGCACTCACACTGGTAGTTCTTGCTGCCAATGCAATAATTAATAGTTTTCATTTGTATAGCATCTCATCATTCATAAAATCATTTTTCACACATTATTATATTGGACTTTTTTTAAATACATATTTGACTTTCATAATAGCCTTGAGGTGTGATCACCCTGCCCCAGAATTGAGAAATTTGAGAGCCAGAGTCACATTGGAGATGTTGTGGCTATTGGGTGGAACCCAGTCTTTCAACACCTGGACCTAGGTTCAGAGTTATATCTTAAGAGGTAATCAGAGGACATGAGTTTATATAACAAAATGAACTCTGTTTCTGAAACTCCTTTAAAATCTTTAAAAATTCTCAGAAATGAGTCAAGGAACACATATGTTGCTATGTAACAAGACAGAAAACAAATCAAATGCCTAATCCTGTGGGCCAAAGACCCAGAGTGGAATTACCTTAGTCTTGATCAATGAAGGAATCACTATGATCCAGGCATGTACTAGGTCATAATTCACAGATGAACTCAGCTCACAGACACTCTTCAGGTCTTCTTGCGGACACCTTTAGCCATGTTTTCTTCCTCATTCTCAACTCTGCCCCACAGAAGTGAGGCTGCCTATGGAGTTCCAAGATGGGAGAGAGATTATTGTATTAAAAATTGAGAGAATAAATTGCTGAAAAAGAAACACCTGAAATATGTTTTCTATTTAAATATTTGCTCCTTGCAGTTTTATTTTTTAATTGTGGTAAAAAAAAAAAAACCCACAAAAAAACCATAATATGAAATACAGCACTTCAATCACTTTTAAATGTGAAATTCCATGGCATTTAGTACATTCATGATGTTGGGCAACCATTGCTACTATAGAATTCTAGAACATTTTTATTACCCCCTAAAGAAACCCTGTACCCATTAGCAATCATTCCCACTGTCCTCACCTGCCAAGCACTGGCAACCACTAATCTGCTTTTTGTCTCAATGAATTTGCCTATTTTTGATATAAAGTATATTTAGAATCCTATAAATGTGTGGTCTTTTGTGACTGGCTTCTTTACCTTAGCATAATATATTCAGGGTTCATCCATATTGTACCATGTATCAGTACTTCATTCCTTTTCATGACTAAATAATATTCCATTGTATAGACGTATCACATTTTGTTTATCTATTCATCAGTTTATGGCTATTTGGGTGTTTTCCAGGTTTGGCTATTGTGAACAGTGATCCTATGAATATCTTTGTGCAAGTACTTGTTTGATCACCTGTTTTCTATTCTTTAGAGCAGGGGTGTCAAACTCAATTAAAACACGGGCCATTTGGTGCAACAGGCAAGATTCACGCAGGCCACATCACATTTACAAACGTCGCCAGAACTGAGTCAGCGCGTTTATACATGTCCACAGGCCCCCAGGAAAGGCACTGGGCCACGTGTGTACTCGTCTTCAGTAGTGAAAGGGTTAACGAGGAAATTGTGTGTATGGTATTGCCTCGATCTCCCCTAAGCGCTATTTTCTTCATAACAATTTTTTCTATTTTCATTTTATTTCAGAGCATCATGGGTCACAAAAAATTACCTCGGGGGCCACATGCGGCCCGCGGGCTGCCAGTTTGACACCCCTGCTTTAGAGTGTAGGCCTAGGAGTAGACCTCTTGAGTTAGTTCTGTTAAACATATTGAAGATATATTTTGTTTTATCAAAGGCAAAGTTAGGTAAAAAGTTATCTTAGAATGAAGCATATGAGCTTTAGGACCAGAGAAATCTGACTAAATGGCGTTTGACCAGCAGCCTGTTGATCCTGTTAAACTTTCTCCTACACAGTTGGAGGAGCAAGCCCTTGGTAACACAGGTATTCCTAGTAAGCAATTATGTGTCCCAGACTCACAAAAGTGAGGAATTTTTCAGTTTATTTTTTAATGAGGCTAGGCTTTTGTTATGTCCCAGGCTCAGAGTAAAAGTAATGCAACCAAGGTAATATCCAGTAAATAGTTGACTCTTGCTAGTTCCTAGCTTCACGTCTTCCCAGGATCCCCAACACTTCTTTTTCAGAATTTTCAGGTAAGTTTTGTCCCTATGTACACAACACTGAGTCTGCTCGTGGCTTTCCGTCTCTGTCAAGCCCTATGCCCTGTCTCCACCATGCCACTGCCCTCTACAGGAACTCTGCTTGTGGCCCCCATGGGCCTGCAACACTGCACTGCAGTCTGGACAGAATGGACAGGGTGTGGGAGAGCCTAGCCCTCTCCCTGCTCAGTGTGACATCATGTCTCTTGGGTGCTGAACCAACAATGCTTAGTCTCAGAGTCCCTCTTTTTTTTTTTAAAAAAAAGATTTATTTTATTGTTTTTCAACAGACAGAGACAGAGACAGAGAGAAGGGGGAGGGCCCAGAGCAGGCTCCATAGCTGCACATCATCAGTTTTTTACATGGTTTCGTTCCAGACAGGTGGGCGGGGGGCGCACCAACCAGGAATGGGGCTGGGCTCCCCCTGTATGGGAAGCTCATTCCCTTGAGCCAGGGGCTGAACCGGGTGCCAATAACCAAACTGGGGGCCTCCTGCATGGGAAGCACACCCCAGTTTGGCATATGGGTCCGCATGGGCTAGGGATTCGATCTTTGGTCCCCAGGGCTGCAAAATGAGCACTTAACGTGCTGAGCCGTCCCAGCTTCCTCATCAGAGTCTCTTATAAGCACAGTTCCTTCCCCCTGCAGAGGGCCAGTATCTGCCACAGGGGGACAGAAACTGTGGTCACTTCCTCCGTTCTTCAGGAACAACACCCTTCACCTTTCCCTCTCAACCAAGAACAAAGCACTGAGCACATCAATTCATGCATGTAGGCCTTGGGGTGGAAGGGCCCCCAAATCTCCCCATTCCCTGGCTGTGTCTCAGCCCAGCTCAGCCTGGACAGCAGCTTTCACAACTATCTCAATCAGTTCGTCATCTCATTTCATAGATGGTTGAAAAGCATGGTAGTAAGAGATGTTCACTTTTAAAACAAAATGAGCCAAGCCTATGCAGCAAGCAGCAGATTTAGCAAATCCCCATCAGTCATTGTTGGCCAGGGATTTGGTTATCTTAAGGCACATTGCTGGAATGCCTGGACACCTGCATGCGTATCAACCTCCCTTTGTGGCCTCCCTTCTGCAGCTAATTGTCCAAGAATATCCCTGCTGATGCCCTATCTTCACTGGCTATGGTCTTTTATGGCCCCTGATAGCACCCCAGACCACCCCCTGGTATGCAAAAGTTTTAGACAAGGTAGGGTCTGTGAAAACAAATGTCAATTTTGGCTCCCAAAAGGCTAGGACAGTAGGAAAAGGCAGGGTCTGGCTTTGCTGTGTTGTTTACCCTGGGAGACAAGAAGAAAATGAGCTTCTGGAAAACAAGGGAGTGGAAAGCCAGCCATCTCACCTTTGATTGTAGATGAAAGAGCAGGTTTGAAATTTATTTTTTATTTATTTATTTTTTTTCTAATTCTTTTATTTTTATTTTTATTTTTTATTGTTTTTGACAGAGAGAGAGAGAGAGAGAGAGAGAGAGAGAGAGAGAGAGAGAGATACAGAAACAGAGAGAGAACTAAACTGGGGGCACTCCCCAGTTCAGCACATGGTTCCGCACGGGCCGGGGCCGGGATTCGATCCTGGGTCCCCGGCGCTGCAAAGTGAGCGCCTAACCCACTGAGCCACCCCGGCTTCCCCGGGTTTTGAGATTTAGATAAACCTGAGACAAAATGCTTGCCTGCTTTCAGCCATCTTTTAAAAGGAAACTCAGGAAGTTACAACCTCTGAGGGGTACATATTGGATCTAACTACAGGTGAGGAAACTGAGACTCAGAGACGTTATACAACCTGCCCAAGTTCACACAGCTCGCCCAAGCCAGGAAAAGATCACCTCAAACCAAAACGTTAGAAGTTGGAGCCCTCACGTTAGACCAGGGTGGTTAAAGAGCCTTTTCTCAAGCCTCAAGCTGTCCTCTCATTATGTTCCCCAGGGGCTCTATTTCCTCAGGCGTGCAGAGAGAAGCCCAGGCACTCCGCCTTGTACAAAAAATAATGACATCTTTCTCCTCATGAATCTCTAGTTGAAATTTAGCATTTTCTTCATTATCGTGTAGACAACAAACTATAGGAATGTTGGCAGAGTGGGACTTGGTTGCTGACATCACAGATACGTTCATATTATATTCTAGTTACTTGCATGTATCTCTAAATATCATTTACACTTATCACTGCTTCAAAATTAAGGGAGTTCACTAGTTTAAAATAATGTATCAATATCGGTTCATTAATTATGACAAATGTATGATGCTAATGGAAGAGATTAATAATAGGGGAAATTATATGTGGGATATATGAAAACTCCCTTATGTCTTTTCTGTAAACCTAAAACTATTCTAAAAATATAAATTATTTGAAGCCATAAAAAAAAGTTAAGGGAGTTATTAGGCCTCCTCTTAGATCTTATTTACTTTATCACTTAAAAAGATGATACATTTCTATGTCACAATTTGTTTTTAAAGTATATATTGATAACCGTATATCAATATAACTGTTTTCATTTGCAAACACATTATATCTAATATATATACATAATTTTTTTTGACAGAGATCGAGAGAGAGAGAGAGAGAGAGACAGAGACAGAGAGAGAACTGAACTGGGGGAGCTCCCAGTTCAGCATAAGGGTTCGCACGGGCCGGGCCCGGGATTTGATCCTCAGTCCCCAGCGATGCAAAGTGAGCGCTTAACCCACTGAGCCATCCCAGCTTCCCCTATATACACAATCTTATAAGCAATATATATATACACACACACACACACACACACACACACACACACATATATAATTGTATGCATTTTAAAACATTATTTGGCACATTATTTGCAATAAAAAAAAGGTAGAAGCACTCCAAGTGTCCATTAATGGACGAATAGATAAACAAAATGTGATATATACACACATGGAAATTCATTTAACCTTAAAAAAGGAAGGACATTTTGACACATACTACAACATGGATAAGCCTTGAGAATATTATACCAAGTGAAGTAAGCCAGTCATGAAGGGACAAATACTGTATGGATCTACTTACATGAGTTACCTACTGTAGTCAAACTCATGGAGACAGAAAGTGGATTGGGGATGACCAGGTGCTGATGGCAGAGGGGAAATGGGACATTTAATAGGTACAGAGTTTCAGTTTTGCAAAACATAAAGTTCTGTGGATAGTAGCACATTGTGAATGTACTTAATGCTACTATACTGTACACTTAAAAATGGTTAAGATGGTACATTTTATATTAGGTGTATGTACCATAACAAAAATTTTTTAAGATTATTTGGCAAAGGCATCCACAGAAATGATCAGACTGTCAAAGGCATCTGTAGCACAAGAAAAGGTTAAGAATGCTGCTCTTACTGAAATAATAAAAATTAGACATTTGAGGACACAAGACGCTTAGCGCCTTCTCTTTCATACTCTGCCCACGAAACTTCTGCGGTTCCCTGCTACTTGTAGAATGGAAGAAGTCCAGGAGTGAGAGGACCTGTTTCTATCCCCAGTAGCTTGTTGACCTTGGGCAAGTCCCGTAATCTCTATGAGCATTATCATTTCAAAATGGAAGTATCACTCTGATCCCTCTTTCCTCGTGGGGCTGGTGGGGGGGGGAGGGGGGCAGGTGGTGGCATCTGACTGTCCTTGCTGTCACCTTGTCGCGGGCCTTTCTCACTAACCCCTCTTTCCTGCCTGGAATGCTGACCCCTCCCCTTAGCCAGTGGAATCCTCCTGTGCCCGCCCCTCCAAAAGCCTTCTGGCTGAAGTGATGGTTCCAAATACTCCTTTGAGTAGGGGATGATCTTCCACAGGCAATTATACTCCCCTCACCATCGACCAGCAATGAAGAGCAAGAACTCTGGAGTTAGACAGAATCTGGGCATGAACCTTGGCTTTGGCTCTGACCCTCCACTATTATGCCCAGGATGGAGAGCAAGCAACTTAACCACCCTGAGCCTCAGTTTCTTTACCTACAAAGTGAGCTGGAAATTACCTCTTCACTACAATTGTTATAACAACTCAGTGAGGTATTCTTATTACTCTTGGACATGGATGAGAATCTTAGACAGAGTAATAATAGCTCACCACACTCATGGGCTCATAATAGACATTGGATACATAGATGAGGATAGAGAGATAAAGTTTACATATTGTTTGTCCAAGGTTATCACTCTTGGACCTCACACCACCATTTGAGGTGAGCTAAGCAGATATTAGGGTTCTCCTCTCTTGTAGGCAGAACCTAGCTTCTCAGTGTCCTGCTCTAGACTTAACCTTTCTGTGTTCACATCAGGGTACCTGACTGAATGTTCTAACCGTCAACTTGCCATCTGAAAAATGAGGACCAAACATGAATGCGTCTTGTCACCCCACCCCACTCCTCTCACGGGCAGACTTCCGTCTTCCTGGCCTGGTCTAATCATGACTAGTCAGTTTGTCTCTTCTATCTGGTCCTGGCTTCCCTCCCTAGGGTGTCCAGGCTGGGTTGTACCTCCTCTGGCTGGCACCAGGGCTGGGACACCCAAAGCTGATCAAGCATCTGCCAGGTTGGGCAGAATCAGAAATACTTGCTCTCTAATCTCTCAGAAATGCCCCACTGCCGCACACCTGGCGGCCTGCAGCACAGCAGGGAAGTAATCAGTGGCTGTTGTAGTTTTGCCAACCTGGATGCACCTGCTAGGGCCACTCAGAGGGCAGGGAAGGTCCTCGGGAGGCCAGCCATGAAATGGGTCAGCAGGTCAGTGGGCCGAGGCATATCTGTACTGTAGTCATGCTGTGATCCACCCTGTCCTTCCACTGGCACCTTTTTTAAGATTTATTTTATGTTATTGTTTGAGAGAGAGACAGAGACAGACAGAGAGAAGTGGGAGGGCCCAGAGCAGTCTCCATAGTTGTACGTCATTAGTTTTAGCATAGTTTCATTCCACACAGGTGAATATGGGGCCGTGTAGGGTGGGAACCAAACCGGAGGCCTTCCACATGGGTGGTGTGCCCCCGTTCAGCATATGGGTTTGCACGGCCTGGGCCGGGATTCAATCTCCGGACTTCACAGTTGCAAGGCAACTGCTCAATCTGTTGAGCTATCCCGGCATCCCCAACTGGCACTGTCTTTTTTTCATGCATGTATTTTTTTTGCATTCACTTAGTCATCTTTTTTCCACCACACATTTATACCTCACTTTAAGGCAATTTGTAAAGATAATGAGGATGATGATGGTGGTGATGGTAATAATTATAATTAACTAATACTAGTTAATTCACTTATGCTGTACCAGGCCCTGTGCTAAGCATCTTATTGCCTCTTGTTACTCCATTTATATTCAAAACTCTAAGAGGTAAGTATTATATTATCATTACTCTTGTTCTCCCAAGAGAAATGAGGGATACAACGCAGCTAATGAGTAGAGCCCAAGGCAATCTGTCTTCAGAGCCCAGTTCTTAACCTGTCCATTATACTAACTGCCTCCTAAATGAGGCATAAAATGTAGCTACAGTAAATGGTTCAGACTCCGATGAATCATTTCAAGCACTAAAAAATAGAAAGCACAAAGCCCTCACTCTACCTCACACATTCTAGCCCTACAAGTACAATCTTGGACAAGCTACAGAATTCTCAGTCTCAGTTTCCCCACTTGTAACCAAGAGAGAGTTGCCTACCCTGCAGGGTTACTGTTTGGAGTAAATGTGATAAAGATGCAAAACACTGGATACACAGTAGGTACCTATTAAATAGCAGTCCCCCCTTCCTCAATCCTAAAGGGGACCCTTTGGCCTCAGTAATCTTGGGAAAGAGTGACCTTTGTTTCCGAGTGGATGCCCCAGATTCCTGTCTGATGGAGCCTCCACATCATCAACAGAAAGCTGGAGGCAGAAGGAGGGGGAAGAGCAGTAGCGTATGCTGACCTTGGCCCAGTGGCAGACATCACAACATTGGACAGAAGAGAGATTGGACTCAGTGGAAGGCAAATTCCTGGTCTCTGAACACCCTATTTGGGATTTCCAATTATTCGTGTTCACATGCACAGAGCAGGGGATGAGAAGGTGAAATACCCATAGACATGCGTTCTCTTGGCCTGGGGATGGGAGTATAGGGGGACAAGGCAGGGAGGTAAGGGAGGGAGGGGAGGGAGGTGTGGGGGTGGGGTGGAGAGGGCACTAGGCAACTGGAATGGAGCCAAGTCTCATTCTTCAGGATCAGTGGAATTTGTGCAGCCTCAGGAATCCTTCAAATGAACAGCCTGGCTCTTTATGTCACTTCCCGTACCTGTTCCATGCCCATTGAACTACCAGCCCCACCAGGCTAGTCCATTGCCCCACAATACCTAGGTCAGCCTCCTGCAGGCCAAGGACATCTACTCGCTGTCAGGGGATAGTTTGGCCTGTAATCTCTCTTTTTCTCTCTCCTCCTTTTTCCATGACTATAAAGAATTACGGCCGACTTTAAGAGGTGAAAGCATTCTTCATGGACCACCTCCGCCAACAACACCCTTGCACATGGCCTGCCACAGACCATTTTTGAAGCCAACTGTAGCACAGGGTGCGCTGTGCCCTGGAGAAAACCTGGGAGGGAGACAGTAGGGTCAGTCAGGTTCTAGAAAGGGAGACATAAATGTAGGTTGACTAGACATGTGGCTGAAGGTCCTTTGAGATACAGGCTGGGAATAATTAACCTTCAAGCCAGTTTCCTCTCAAAGTGTGGCCTCAAGCCACCTGTATTTAAATCACCAGAAGTGTTGGTTAACATTCTAGTCAGACACACTGAGTCAAATTCTCTGGGGATGGGACCCCATAAAGTTCATTGTTAAAGCAGCCCTACCCCAAGATTCTGATGAACTCTCTAATGTTTGGCCAATTCGATCTAGACTTGGCTTCTATTGACACCGTAGTAAACCGAATGTCCGCTTTTCTAAAATGGGTCATTTCCATGCTTAAGGGGCACATACCTCCCACACTGCCATGCAATCCTCTCACATCACAGCCTCTGACGCTTTTCATTTCTTTGCTATCTTCTCCTAGCTAACCTGATGAGCACGTTAGCCTCAAACCAAACTTAGTCTTTCAAAAATAAGACCTAGAAATAAGAATTCCAAGGAGAAAAACAATTTAAAAAAAAGAAAAAAAAGAAAAAACACCCTGTAATCATAGTTTCTCGCACAAGGGAATATAAAAATGAATATGAAAAGACCCTTTCATCTCGACTTTCTACAAATGTTTAAAATAGGGTTGGTGATAATTAATGTTTCTATAAGTATATGCTTAAGAAGTTGCTACAATCAGCCTTTGTCTGCTTAGAGTTGGCAGCCTAGACCCACTGCATTTTAGAGGGGAACGTTTGAGGGTCATTTCACATTGCCTCACTCCTGGCAATTCGAGAGCCGCTATATTTCTGCCAAAGAACATAGAGGGTTTCCCAGTCAAGTTCCATCCTGATTTTGATTATTGTTTATCTCCAGTCCTTGTCTGAATAGTCGTAGTAAAATAGAGGAAGTTTTACTCCTGAATCTGAGGTCAGCTTGTAATGAACCATGGTTTCAATTGCATGAACAGCTGCTTCTTTTATAAGCAAGGAGGGTTCACTTACAGTTCAGGGTAGCACAGAAATAATTTAAAGAACAAGGACGCTTCTATTCATTTCTTTCTTTCTTTTTTTTTTTCTGTTTTTGAAACGTTTTGACATTTGAGTGGCTGTAGAATGTGGATTATTGACTAGACTCAACAGGGAAAAAAAAAAGCCAATAAAGTTAAAAAAAGAAATACAATATTTCTTGACCTACCTCCTACCTTAATCATTACATAAAAATTTAATTTGTATAAGGAGGGTTCAAATAACTGACCACACATTTTTTAAATGGTGCACAGGACGTTTTTAAATTTTTACACTAAATACTTTAAAAAAGAGTCAAAAAATAAAACAAACTTCACTCCCCATAAACAAACCAAAAGAAACCCCAGCTACAATGTGAATCAAAAATTGGCTCAGTTTAAAAATAAGTTACAAGAGTATGTCTCCTCTTTACCACCAACTGAACATAAAATAAAATATTTTAGGCTTGCATTCTTATATTGCAAATGTGTCTGGCACTTAGCCAATAATGGTATGGAACCTACTATTATATTATGTTCCAGATCCCCAGGGACCCTGCAGGTTAGACAGCCCAGCCTCCCACCTACAGAAGAACTGATTGCCACCCTTTTCCTGAGAGCCAATCACACAGCCTAGTGACTGAATAGGCATGTCTAGCGCCAGGGAATGCGTCTGTGTGGTCCGATTCTGCTCATCATTATCTCCTCAAGTTGGCGTTATCTCTTACACTTAAAAAAAAAAAAGGCATGTACCCTTGGACTCCAAAATTTCACTTCTAGAAATTCATCCAACATATACACTTGCCCATATGCATAATGACATTACGTGCAAAGTTCTACCTTGCAGCTTTATTTAAAAGCAACCTAAGTTATGGTAAGTTATGGTACCTCCTGACATTGGGACACCCTAATAGTAAGAGCCAACATATAACGAATGTAACCAAGTGCCAGGCCCTATTCTAAGGCTCTTGAATGTATATATTTATTTATTCCTTGTGGCTATTATTACGCTATTGCACAGATAAGGAAACTGAGGCTGAGAGAAATTTAGTAAATTGCCTAAGATCTTACAGTCAGTATATGATGGAGCTGGTATTTCAAACCAGGCATTCATTCATTCATTCATTCATTCATTCATTCATTCAATCAATCAACCATTCAACAAATAATTATTGTGTGCCTACTGCAACATACCCTATGTAGCAATAGAACAAAGTCTTTGTTGTCATAGAGCTTACTTTCTAGTGTGTGAGATGAACAATAAACAACAGATGTGTACATGTTGTGCCAGGTTATGTTAGGAAAGAAAACACGCAGGGCAGGGAACAGAGGGTGGTGGAGGAGTGCCATTTTAGATCAGGTGGCCTTTTGTCTCACAGGTCTGAGCGCAGTAAAAGAGCAAGCTGCAAGGCTAACCACAGGCAGCTTGACTCCAGCGCAGGCATTCTTCACAAATGGGTTGCAAAGCCTCTCAGCCCTTAACACAACCACCGCCACTCCATCTGCGGGCTTGGAACGTTCTCCGAAGCGTATTCGGTTTGTAAAACAATGTGTGAGACAGTGTGAAGAGCACGCAGTTGCCTCTGGAGATGTACACTGAATAGGTGTGGCTGTAAACACGCGGACCCTGGAAGGACACGGAAGAGACAGAACGGAGGCTGCCTTCAAACCAGGGCAAAGGGCGTGAGACGTATGTGCTTCCACCATAGGCCGCTTCGGACAATTTGTATGAAAATTTTACGATGGATTATTTCTACAAAAGAGTATTTGCAACATATACACAAGTTATGTAGTATAATTTTTAAAAGTCAACACCACCAACAAAGACCACCAGAGAGTGTGCCCACCAGCTCCATAGAAGCTCCTGGGAACTCTTCTTCTACCCTGTTCTTGCGTGTCCCCCCGCCCCCTAGTATCACCTTCCTGAATTTCATATCTGTGATTCTCTTCCTACTTTTTAAACAACTTTATTAAGATATAATATAATTCACACACCATACAATTCATCCATTTAAAGTGTGCAATTTGATGTGTTTTGCTATATTCATGGAACTGTACAACTATCACCACAATCAACTGTAGAACATTTTCATTACCCGCCCACCCCCCCATCCCTAAAGCTCTGTACCCTTTAGCTATCAATCCCCATCCTCCCCAAGTACCCCCTCACCCCTGCCCCTAGGCAACCAGCACTCTATTCATACTTTCTGTCTCTAAGGATTTATTTATTCTGGAATTTTGTATAAACGGAATCATTGTGACCGACTTCTTTTACTCAGTGTGATGTTTTCAAAACCCATCCACGTTGTTGTATACATGAGTGCTTTGCTTCCTTTTACTACCAATTCATAGTCTATTGTATGAATATTCCACATTTCATTTGTCCTCTTATCATTTGAAAGACAGTAGAATTGTTCCCAACTTTTAGCAATTAGGTCTAATGCTGTCTTTCACTATCTTTTAACAATAACTTTTTATATTGACAAATCTTTAAGCCATACATTGCTTCATCTGGCTTGATTTTGCGTTTATAAAAACTGTAGCATACTATATATAGTCTTCTACAGTTTACTTTTTTCTTGTGGACAGTAAGTTTCTAAGCTTGTTCCATGTTGTTGCATATATCTACAGTGTTTTCCCTTCCATCACTACGTAACATTCCATTGTATGAATATTCAAACTCTTGCTGGTGGACATTTGGTCATTTCCCAGAACACCCTTGTACACAGTTTCTGGGGCATGTACGAGTGTGCAAGAACTTCTCTAATGTGTATCCCTCAAGATGATGGCTAGGTCATAGACTACGTAAATGGTCACGTTTTCCAAGTGCCTATGCCACCAGCACTGTGTAAGGGTTTCTTTTGACCCACATCCTCATTTGGAATTAAGACCTTTTGCATTTTGTACCATGTACTTGTATGCCTCTTCAAAAAGTAAATCAATTAAAAACAATCCTCTCTCAATCAGAAGTGATAATCTTCTTTCCTAGAATCCAGCCACTGACCTTTTTACTATTCTTTGGAGCTGTACAGAGCAAATCTAAATCCCACTGTCTGAAGTGCCAACCCTCCACACATTTGAAGACAACTAACTTATTTGTCAAATCCTGTCTTCTCTAATGTACCTAGGTAAACCAGGTGAGAATACAGAGAAATTACGGTTGGATGTAGCCTTCCTTGATTAGATGTGAAGCAGAATTTCCTGGTTCCTCAAGAGGTTGATGGAATCTGTCTGAAAAGGGGTTCTGTGAGCAATAAATTTGGGAATGCTGAGCTATTTGAAGTGTGGATGTTTTCTTGGCTATGGGACTTCTTAGAACTCGTTCCCTTTATGAATTTCTGAGAGAGGTTGTAGAATTTAACAGAGCACCTTTTGAGAAATACTGAGGCCGAGCTGGGCTTAAGAAAAAGTGAGGACTTGGTCTTTGGTTCCCTTGACCTATTTTTATTCACTTTGTTTCCTTTAAATATCCAATACACTTGTGACTTCCTCCTCCACATCACTGCCGTCACCACCAAAAACGTTTTTCTTAGAAAAAAGACAAAATTTCTATCAGTCATTTAGAACTCTAGTGTGAATTTTTATTTGTCTTGTTTTCCCCAAGGGTTTTAGTCCTCAATCGCAGTATAGAAACTTCGAGCCTAGATTAAAGAGAACTCAAGAAAGAAAAGATAAATTCAAAAGAAGTATCAGATGCATTGTCCTTCTTTTCTCATTTCTGCTCATTGCTGTGGTTAGAAAATGCAGGTCCAAATTTCAAAAGCCAAGTGAATTATTGCATAATGTGTTTTGTCAATAGTCATGGACAAAGAATCTGATGATAAGAATTGCAGTTTGTTTAATAATAGCTAACATTTTCACTTAACAGATAATATGATATTTAACCCTCCTAACAATCCTGACAAATAGTAAGGTGACCAACCGTCCTCCTTTAGGGAGGACAGTCCTCCTTTTGGAAGTTCTGTCCTCCCTCGAAAAGTGTCCTCCTAGATGTCCTCCTTTTCGATATGTAATGCTAGATGCCCTCCTTTTCTTTTTTCTTTTTGGCAAGCAATCAATTTTTTTGTTTTGTTTTGTTTTGGTTGTTAAATTTATTGGGGTGACATTGGTTGGTAACAATTAGATAGTTTCCAGATGTACAAGTCCACATCACATCACCTATGCTTCGCATTATGTGCTCACCACTCAGACTCAGCTGTCCTCCTTTTCACTTGAAAAAAGTTGGTCACCTTACAAATAGATATTATCTGCATGTTACAGATCAAGAAACTGAGACTTACCCAAATCATGTAGTTCTGGAAGTTTCTGACACCAAAGTCTGCACATTCAACATCTTGCAAACCCACATTTGTGGCTAAGCTCAGGCCTTGTCATTTTGCAGCTTTGCAAAACCTGCTCTGCGCAACCCCACCTGGTCAGAGTGCAGCAGTCTTCGAATGGGCCCTCCTGTCCTTCCTGGAGTACTAAGTATCCCATCCCTTAAAAGCCCACTTGGGCTTCCAGCACATAATTCTCAGCTAACCTCTTTTGGACAAGAACACTCTGAGCTTCATTTTTTGACCTCTTCTACTTTCCTATGGTCCCAGCCATCCTGTCTAGATGGATTAAACCAAATCTTACACTTTGTACTTAACTCACCCCCTTGTTCCCATTCTAAGCAGAAATTTGCGACAAGACTGATGCTCCACTGTGGGCTCAGCCTGAAAATTACCTGTGTGGAATGCCTTTCCTTCTAACCACCACCGAGGGTTCACTTGGTCCCAAGCTTACTCTGAACCCGGGTATTTGGGTTTAGATACAGATTTAAGAGCAGTGGGGGTGCCAGGGAATCCAAATCAGGCAGCTCCCCTCTCCCCATTTTGCTTTTATTTGTGTTTACAGACACCTGGAGGTTAAAGAGGGGTGTGGGGAATTGAGTTCCTGGATCCAGTTCTGGCTGCTTGAGAGATACCCTATCCTCTGACTTTGCCCAGGACAAATGTCCATGGGGTTCAGAAGCAACCGTAGGTATCTCCAAAGATCCCGATCCGAGAAGAAACACCATCATAATACTAAAACAGTTTCAGAGTACCTGTCCCCAAACTACCACCTGGAGAAACGTGCCTCATTTATAGGGGCTGCTGTCCTCAATATTCATTTCCAGACCATCTGACTCTGGCCACAGCTAAGTAGACTGGAAGTGACATCAGACCCAATGAGGAGAACATCCATAAACCATCCAGCAATCTATACTTTATGTGGCCTGGTTTAAGAAAATGAGCCAGAGTAGTCAGGTTCCTCCCTTGAGGATTTAAACTAAGAGTCTTTGAGAGAAATTGCTAGGTGACATGGTAGTTGAACTACTATTGAAAAACCATGCAGAAGTAAGATGGGGTGGACATTACGGTCCATGCACAAGTTGAGATTTGGGGAGAGGAAAAATGGAAACTACACAGAAAAGGCCAAGGAAAAGTAGAGAAAAGCTAAGAAGCCATTAAAAAGGGAAGGTGGGGGGTGGGGGGAGGATGTGCTTCTCAGAGAATCGCCCCTGCTCCTGATAGCTCTGGGGGTTACCATCCTTCTTCTAGGAGATCTGGCTGTGATGGGCACTGGTCCACACATTTGTTGTTTCCTTTGTGGGTCTCCTAGATAAGGCCCCTTTTCTTGAGCCCACTCAAATGGGTCTCTGTTTTTTTACATCAAAAGAATTCTGAGCAGAGTTTCCCTTAATTCCGAGGACAAATGTCTACTATTTCATCAGAGTTTGGCCCAAAGAAAACACCATTAATTCTTTTAAATCCTGGAAGCCCCATTAAAAGAAGTAAAATTTCTAAGAACTTGAAGATTTGAACAGGTTAATTTTTATTTGTTTGTTTTAGTTTTTAAAAAACAATAGAGACATACAAACATATATAATGATTTATCTACTGTATAATACTTACACAGTTTTGTTTAAGAACAAGAAAATGTATTACTCATAGCATTATGTTAATATAACATTATTGCATATGATTCAAATTGACAATTGGATTCACCTCTAATATTTTATCCACTAAATTGTAATTTCCAAGAAAGGGCTTTTAGATTTTTAGCATGTTTGTCCATTGCTATACTCTCAGTAACTAGCACGTAAATATTTCATTAATAAAATTTAAATATCCATATTTAAATGGTACAAATTAATAATTTTAAAGGATTTTCCAAAGAGGTATTTTTTTAAATGACATTTAGTTTAACTGAGTTAAGCAAACTGATAGCAAAAGAAATCATCCCCATAATCACAAAGTCCTAAACATTGTTGTCTTTTAAGCACAAGCTGACACTGAGGGCATTAATTTTGGGGAAAAGATCCAAAATTTATTAAGTATATTTTTTGCTGTAGAGAATTTGGTCTAAATTTTCTGAGTTAGCTCCCTCAGCAGTTTACATTTCACCCAATGCTTGACTTTTATTATTTTCACATATGCCTAAAAATGGAGGTTGTTTGGACCAGAAATGATCTGGAGAGATTGTGGGGTACACCAAAGCACCCCTGTACTGAGTCATTGGTGGAGACCCATCTTTCACACTTCCCAGCCACAGCTGAGCACTAATTATCCCTGACTCCAGGCTTCTAGCCATCACGAATATATTCAGTACTTTGCTGTGTTTTCAGACCTAGACAGTTTCCTTCCCACATGGCAGAGACAAAGTTCTCAGAAGCCAGCGGAGACAGGGCCTGGGCCATGCAGAGAACCTGCCGGCCTGGCAAAAGCAAGCTCTGCCTGGAAGACACCCAGACCACATCCCTGATCCAAACACCCAGTGTCTGCTACATCTGAAAGTACCTTTCCAACTTTAAGACCGAAGCTGTGGCTTGTTTATTTAATCCACTCCAATGCAGTAAGTATTACTTACATTGCAGGCTTTGAATCAGGAGAGATTTACTGTTGTGTGACTTAGATTGACCAAGGAAGTTTCTTCCTGTTTCTTAAGTGTGTCTTTATTTTTATTCTTTATTTTTAAGTAAAGATACACCTAGAGTGGGGAAATTCTTTAA
>PVKE010012462.1:0-38292 GCA_004027555.1 Craseonycteris thonglongyai | reverse complement strand
TCCTGCCTCTCTTAATTTTGTGTCATATTTTCCTCTATATTTAAGTCATCTTCTAGGTCCAGACATTTTTATTCAATTTGTCTTTGATTTACTATTACTTCTGTCCAAATTCTTCTGGGTTACTTCTCAGGCTTATAATTCTTAATGTGGGTTTTATCTCATCTCTTTTTTTTTTCCTTCTGATTCTGTTTTGTGCAGGCCATAACTTCTCACTTCCTTATTGAGGATGTCAGTTTTCTAAATAAAAATCACTCTCAGAGATAAATATATCTTCTGAATCTTCTGGAATATATTCCTTTTCCCTTTTTTTATATATATTTTTATACTTCACTTGGGCAAGAAGAGGGCCTGAGTGTCTGATATGGATGACAGTTCCAAGAATTGGGGCAAGTTGTGTGATAGTAGGCAGGGCTGGCAGGTAGCAAAGGAAAACCCAAGTCCAAGAACCTGGCCAATCACCCTTGAGAAGCAAACAATAAATCTGTGGGGAAGGTGAACTTAAGAACTGGATCTTTTTCAAAGGTTGTCAGGCAAGCTTGACCTTGGCTAATAGGTTCTGGAGACAGAACTAGGAATGTGAACCCGAGGAAACAAAGCACACACGCCTGTGATAGCTTTTCGTGGGGCTAGATTTGGAGGGAATGACTGAGTTCTTCAGTCAGTTTGGACAGTTAGTTTTCTCCCCTCTTTATTTTCTCCTCTGCATCCAGGATGCCCATCATACACCCTGGCAGGAAATACAGATTTCCTTAGGCTTCACTCTCAGATCTCTGACTAGAGGCCAGATTGATATGCTCATGTCCACAGTAATTCCCAGTGGTTTTTCTTAATGGCTCTGCTATATTGTGATAAGACATTGTGGTCCTGATGTCATTGCCTGAGGGACAGGAACTAATTCTCTGACAAACAAACCAATGGAACTCATGATTTGCTATGGCTCAGCAAGCACTGTGACCAGCACTCTGCCTACAGACTGTTCATAGGGACAGATCTGCCAGGGCACAACAGATCACTCCCTGCCTCTCCATTTCCACGTCATCCTTCTCCACTGAATTTTGGAAGTTGCAGTCTTCATATACATGCAGATATTTGATAGCTTCTAACAACGCTATAACAGAAAAGCAGGATTATGGATTTTGGAGACAAGAGAGGGCCAGTTGGTCAGTTTGCAGCCCTGTATAGAGCCTGGCTTTCTGAGTCAGCAAGCTGACAGTGGGGGAGGGATTCTCAAATTTCCTACCTTCTTTTAGAGGGGTGGATCTACTCTGTATCATGAAGCAGAGTATACATAGACTGCCGATTATAATAGTTCTCTGAATTCAACTCAACCAGTCTCATAAATTGGGATAATTCATTCTTGCAATAAGCATTGGTATGGGTTTTGTCATTTTTCTTTGTCTTTTTATGTGTTTTAGGCAGCAGTTGGGAGAGACTGAGTCAGGGGCTGCTAGCCAAATACCATTTAAACTAGCGATGCCTCATTGATTTTTACTGTGATTGCATCAGCCTGTTCTTCCAGCCTCTGCGGGGATTCCCAGGGCACAGTCTTTTACTGGCTGCTTTGTCTGCATGTGCGCTTATGTTGGCAGCACTGTACAAACAACTCGGTAAGGTTTCATAACCTTCGGATATCAGTGTCTCACAGCTGTGTTCATGTCCATGTGTGGCAGTGTCTTGCTGAGTGGTGTTCATTATTGCTGTTGCGTGTTTTTGTGTGCCATCACGAGAATGTTGAAGCTTGACTTAGAGCAACAAATATTAAATTTCTTGTTAAACTTCTCAAGAGTGGAAGTGAAATCAGGGACATGTTAGACCAAATTTATGGGAATAATGTCATGAAGAAAATGGCAGTGTACAAATGAATTAAGTGTTTTTCTGGCGATGCCAGAATAGCTTAACAGATTGAGCGCTTGCCTTATAGCTGCAAGGTCTGGGGATTGAATCTCAGCCCCAGCCCATGCAAACCCACATGCTGAACTGAGGTGCAACTGGTAAATGCCAGGCTGGAAGCAAAGGTTCTCGCCTCCCATGAGGGAGACCCCAAGTTTGGTTCCACCCCACCTGGTCCCATGTTCACCTGTGTAAAATCAAACAGGTCAAAAATTAATGATGTAGAACTATGGAGACTGCTCTGGGCCTTCCCCCTGCTCTCTGTCTCCCTCTCTTCTATTAAAACGATAAAATAAATCTTAGAAAAAAAAAAAAGTTTTTCTAATGGGGGAGAATCGCTGATGAAGAGAGGTCAGGGCAACTAGTAATGAGCAGCACAAACAAAAACTGCAAAAATTCATCAAATTGTGAGTCAAAATCATTGGCTGACTGTGACAAGCATAGCAGACCAAGTAAACATCAATAGAGAAATAGGAAAATCTTGGCATGAGAAAGGTGTGTGCAGAAATGGTCCCTAAGGAACTCATTGATGAACAAAAGCAAAGGAGAGTTGAAGTTTTCCAAGACCATTTTGAGAGGCAAGATGATGTTTTGAGCTATGTTATCACTGGTGATGAAACATGGGTGAACCAATACGACCCTGAAACAAAGTGTCAGAGTGCACAATGGAAGTCAGCCAATTCTCCACAACCAAAAAAGTTCCATCAGTCCAAATCAAGAGTCAGAATGATGTTGTTAACCTTTCTTGATATCAGAAGGATTGTTCATAATGAATTTGTACCAACTGGATAAACAGTCAACCAAGTTGACTATTTGGAAGTACTAAAAAGGCTGTATAAAAAACTTAAACAAAAACATCCTGAACATTTCATCAACATCTAATGGTTCTTGCATCATGACAATGCACCAGCTCACATGGTGCTGTCTGTGAGGAACTTTTTAGCCAGTAAACAGATCACTGCATTGGAACACCCTCCCTACTCACCTGACCTGGCCCCCAATGACTTTTTTCTTCACCAGAAGATAAGGAAATATGGAAAGGAAGACATTTTGATGACATTTAGGACATCAAAAGTAATATAAAGACAGCTCTGATGGCCATTCCAGAAAGAGTTCCAAGATTGCTTTGAAGGGTGGACTAGGCACTGTCATCAGTGCATAGCTTCCCAAGGGGAGTACTTCAAAGGTTACCATTGTGATACTCCGTAATGGGGTATATAGCAGTTTTTTCCTAGGATGAGTTCATGAACCTAATTATTAAGGTGACCAGATTTTAACATTGGTAAAGCAGGACACCATTGACTAGGGGGGAGGGAGTTCTTGATTAAAAATTTAGTCTATCTCCCGCCGTTCCCTAGCTTGTCGTGCATTCTTTCCAAAAATCTGGACTTTTTTAAAATGTCGCGGGATGCGGGACAAATTGTTAAAAATTGGGACTGTCCCACCAAAAGCGGGATGTCTGGTCACCTTAAAATTGTCATACCTCGTACATCTGATACCTGATGACTCTAAAACTGCTGTCTCTAGTTCTGTCTTCTCACCTAAATTGCCATCCTTTATTTCTGATTAAATGGCATTTCTACTTATCTGCTCCACAAAATTTTTGTGTCCATGATGTACTCCTAACCTTCATTAAAACTGCTAGACTAGCAGAGCACAACGTCATCAGGATAGAAAACAAAGATTTTGTGCAAGGGCTATTTGATTAAAGTATGGGAGACATAACCCTCATTTCCAGTCCTTTGTTTATTGAAGAGGAAAACATGTACCTTATATTAGTCAAAGGTTTAGAGCAGTTACCTCATCCTGTAGGAGAATCACAGCCCAACTTCACACCTCATAACAGGATGATCCCCCAGCTGGCAACGTTTTCAGAAGTCATGCCACTGTTCTCTAAGATCAGCACTCACTGCTTCTGAACGATGCAGTGCAAGATAAGACTTGTAAATCCAATGGGTGTCAGACTATTGACTCACAGAGTGATTTTGGCTGAAGCAATGTTGTATGGAAAATTCATATCATGGAGGATGTTTTCCATTGCAGTTTCCAGTTATTTTTAGTTGACTCTAAGACATTGGCATTCAGGCCCAGACCCTCTAGGCAGGGGATAGGATGATCCTTCTCTGGGGATCAGACAAGTTCAGGGATTCCTCAACAAATGACCCAGTCATATCATTTCACACTAAAACTCAGAGTTGACATATACTGAAATCTTTCAGTCAGCTTTTAGTATCCTACTCTAAATATGAGCAAACAAACAATTGGATGTCAGAAAGTTGAAGAAATCTTATAAAGAAAGCCAAAAGCCAAAATGAATAAATAAAAGAAAGAAAGTTTAAGGAACTAGGAACTAGGCAAAGAAAAAAACAAATGCAAAGATATTATATTTATGCAACAAGATGCTATGTGAAAACAATATTCAGAAAGCAAACATTATTCTTCAGAATTAAAATTATGGCAGCATAAAAAACAAACAACTAAAAAACTTGACAGAAGAGTGGGAAAACCCAGTTGAGAATATTTTTCAGAAAGTAAAGACTAAGAGCAGAAAATAAGAGATGAAGAAAAAGAAAAATAAAATCCAGAGAATAATTCCATCTGAATAGGAGTTCCAGACAGAGAAAATGAGAAAATCATTGGAATGGCATTAACAAGATAATTTACAAATATTTCCCAGAACTGAAGTTCATGAATTTTCATACTAAAAGATCTCACTGAATATATACCATCAGGGATGGAAAAAGACCCATACTTAGGCACGTTACCATTAAATTTCAGACACTGCAGACAAAGAGAAGATCCTAGAAACTTCCAAAAAGAAAAAAAAAAAAAAAGTCTAATACAAAGGATCAAGAATCAAAATGTCGGGGAAGCTGGGATGGCACAGTGGGTTAAGTGCTCACTTTGCAGCACTGGGGACCGAGGATTGAATCCCGGCCCCAGCCCATGTCGAACCATATGCTGAACTGGGGAGTTCCCCCAGTTCAGTTCTCTCTCTCTCTCTCTCTCTCTCTCTCTCTCTCTCTCTCTCTGTCAAATAAATAAATAAATAAATAAAACTTTAAAAAAATAATAAAAGAATCAAAATGTCTTTTGACTCCTTGGTAGTGATACTAGAAGGCAGAAAGCAATGGTAAAATGGCCTCAAAATTCTGAAGGAAAATTATTTCCAACCTAGATTTCTATATCCGGTATACCTGTAGAGGAAAAGAAGACATGTTAAGATATACAAGCTCTCAAAAAATTTCCTTCCCATGTATATCTTTTCTCATGAAGTTACTGAAGGTTGTGTTCCATCAAAACAAGAGATCTAGAGGACACTGGGATAGCTCAGCAGGTTGAGCGCTTGCCTGTGACTATGAGGTCTGGGAATCTAAGATCAGCCCCAGCCCTTGCAGACACATGTGCTGAACTGCAGCATAACTGACAATCACTGGAATAGCATGGCAGTGAAAGCTCTCACCTTCCAAGCAGGAGACCCCCATTTTGGTTCCTACCCCACACAGCCCCACATCCACCTGTGTGGAATGAAACCACGTCACAACTAATGATGTACTACTATGCGGACTGCTCTGGGCCCTCTCTCTTTCTCTCTCTCTCTCTCTCTCTCTCTCTCTCTCTGTCTCTGTCTCTGTCTCTTTCTCTTTCCCTCCTTCTCTCAAACAATAAAATTAGTCTTAGAAACAAAAAACAAGAGATCTATCCTAGGATAGAAGTGAGAAGAATCTCCAAGATGTTTGTCATAGAAGATCCTAGAATGATAGCTATCCAACAAGATCAACTTGGAGTAGATCAGAGGCCATGACACATAAATGTTTAGGAAGATGAAATTGATAGATTACCCTAATGCATTTAAACAACGAAAGAAAGTTTGAATTAGGGATTAGAAAATTAACTGAACACATGTGCAAAATTATTAACTCCAGGGAAAGCAACACATTTTGCAGGAAATGAAAAATGATCATAGTTGACTACATCATTGTGTTCTGAAAGCGTGTGTACACTATATCATTATTTAATCACTATATTGTAATGATGAGGAATGGGATATAACTGTGTACAAGGGCTGTCCGGAAAAAAAATTCAACTATAAATGCCTATATTTTTCATATTATAAGGCTGGATACTTTCCAGACAGCCCACGTATGTATGGGTTTAGTTCTGGCAGGGTGAGAAAAGACAATAAAGAATGCCTGCAACTAAAAGAACATGATGTAGTAATACAAGTATGTTACGCAGAGTATGAAGGGACATATGAAGAAAACCATCTAGAGTTGAAAGTAGTTGTTTTTAAATACATCTTTTAAGACTTGATGACTTAATAAATGAAGACAAAAAGTTATTTGACAATCTGAATATTTTAAAGATACATTATTTATGATACCGCAGTAATTTTTTTTTTTTACTATACCTTGTACATGGTGAAGACTCTTAGTTGTTTTGTGAATTAAATCTGTTAAAATGTGTCAGAAGTTGTGGCAAGTCAATACTAGTCTGTAAGATCCTTGAGATCAGGGATTATTTCTTATATATCTTTATAGTTCCTTCAAGCCATAGTGTGGCATCCTTTACATTTTACTTGTATTCTTATGTAGGGTTTTTCATGTTTAAGTCTCATAAAAAATGAAGTCAAGTGCTTTATATTCTTAATGAATATATAAACAATCCTCTGTTACATACTTAACTTACAAGTAAAATCTGCTCTTTCACTGAGCCTTGCTTCTCAATCAAGAAATCAACCAACAAACGTTTTTTGAAGACGTATTATGGGTAAGACAGATCACACAGTTCTTTACTAACTATATTATAGTCTTATACAGCGAATATAGGCCTAAACCTATGTTTTAACTGTAAAATTAGGGGGTCGTCTTATACGCCCGGTCGTCTTATACGCCGGAAAATACGGTATATTCTCTAGGAAAGAAGCTGAGAGAGTACTCAAGGTCACCCAGAGAACCAGGCATTGCCACCTCTTCTAAGTCAGATCATTTGCCCTAAACCAAACTTTTGTGATAAATTCAATAGGTGTAAATGAAGAGTCTGGTTTTTCCCACTTAAGATTAACAGGCAGTGTAGTTTGTCTTCAACTGAAGTGTTGATGGATAAAAGACAAAAACTGGTGTGTCAATTCAGCTTTCACTGTGTTGAAAGGAAGTTAAAAATAGAAAGAAATTCTACATAGGCTCACACAATGAAGATGAGATATAGAACTTTTGTAAAAGATTGGGTTTAAGATTTTTTTTTCCCCCTCTGAAAAGCCCAAGTTATGAGCTGCCAGAATAAGCGTCTTGCTTGCTTACTTGTATTTCTAGTATCTTAATTAGTCACATGACAGTCCTACATCAGCATTTTTTAATTTATAAATTCACAGCTCCAGAGAGTTAATATGAGATTATCCAGACACTATTAAAAAGGCCAGAGATCAAGGAAACAAAGGAGCCTCTTCATGGGGGTATGTAAGTACTTTTCTAGTCCTTAGGCACTTGGTAATTTCACAAAGTAGATATGGTATATGCACCAAGTAACTCTCTTTCAACAGACTCTCTCTTCTCCCCTTTCCCCACTCATTATTAATGGAGTTTATATTATAATCTTCCAACAGGGGGCAATTGTTTCAGTAGAACATTTACTACTTTCTATTTACTGTATTAATGGTTGTCTCCTGTGTGGAATCTTATCTTGAACATCTTACATAAGAAAACAAAACAAAACAAAACAGAAAAGCTGCCCCAGGACTTAGGGGACTATAAATATACTTCAGAAAACTTTGAAAGAATGGAGTCTAGCAAATAGTAAGTGCAAAAAAAACCCCCAACACATTAATAATTACCATTTAAAAATCTTCCATACAGGGGAAGCTGGGATGGCTCAATGGGTTAAGCGCTCCCTTTGCAGCCCCAGGGACCGAGGATCGAATCCCAGCCCTGGCCCATGCAGACCCATATGCTGAACTGGAGTGTGCTTCCCATGAGGGAGGCCCCCAGTTTGGTTCTCACCAAACCCCTGGGTCAAGAGGTAGGCCCCCAGCCCAGTTCCTACCCTGCGTGGCCTCCATCCACCTGTGTGGAACAAAACCATGTCAAAAAACTGATGATGTATAACTATGGAGACTGCTCTGGGCCCTCCCCCTTCTCTCCATATCTCTCTATCTCTGTCTCTCTCTGTCTCTGTCAAAAACAATAATATAAATTTTTTTTTTTTTTTGACAGAGAGAGAAATAGAGAGACACAGAGAGAAAGGGGAGGGCACAGAGCAGTCTCCACAGATGACAACATTAGTTTTCCACATAGTTTTACTCCACAGGTGGGCACGGGGCTGTGCAGGGCAGGAACTGGGCTGGAAGCCTCCCACACAGGCCCCAGCAAGAACTGAACTGGGGGCACACCCTAGTTCAGCATTTGGGTCCACCTGGGCTGGGGCCGGGATTCGATCCTCGGTCTCCAGGGCTGCAAAGTGAGCGTTCAACCCGCTGAGCCATCACAGCTTTCCCAAATCTTTTTTCTAAATATGCCATATAAAAGATAATCACAAACTTAAAAAGACTTACGTATTATATTAGCTTCTTTAATTTTAATTTGATTTTGCAAAACATATTTTCTAAATAAAATCAAAGGAAGCACTGAAGATTTAGCATTAAATGCTATAGGATGTAATTCAATAATAACAGTTTGCAATTTACTGTCCTATACTTTTAAAAATGCTTTCTAACATATATTTTGAAATGTATAATGCAGGTATTATGATCATTTATAGATTAAGGAAACTGATACATGAGAAATTAAGTGACATGCTCAAGACCTCATAATTATATCATGAAAGGCAGGCCTAGAATTCTTGTTCCATTGTTTTGTTCTTTACCATTTATCAATAAAAATTATATCTTTGATTAATTACATGCATTTCCATTTTGTAGTTCAGTATACAAAGATAAAACAAATATCTTAATGGTTTTGTTCAAGGTAATTATGTAAAAGAAATAAACAGCTAAGAAAACTACATGAGTATTGACTTGAAATCCTTTGCTCAAATCACTTGACCACAATAAATGTTAGAATGAAGCTAAAAGTTGTGCAGAACACATTGTACATTACTATTCTTAAGGTCTGTCCTAGATAAAAGGTTTCCATTAAAATCTATTTCTTCACAGCAAACATTGTAGCCTTTGTATAACTACTTTCTCCTCTAGAAATAGTAGACAAAAAAGAGATTTTCTTCCCTGGATGAATAATGGAAATGGAACAATACTTTATGATGAACAAAAGTTAGAGGGATTAAATTTTTATAACCTAAATATAGGATTATGTTTATTATATAGTTGTAAAGTTTATAAAAGGCATAAACTATTGTGAAGCCAAATAAGATAATATTATGGTAACAGTTTGTTAATCTGACTTTCACAACTTAATTTTATATCAAAGAAACCACTATACACCAGACAAATTGTTACGTTGGTGTTCTTAAGTAAATAATATTAGAGAATTTAAAATATTTTGGATACTATAGTGGAAATTGGTCATTATTTAGGCCACCTGAACTGCTTCGCTGTATGTAGAGAATTCCTCATATTGTAAATCTTGGTGGTAAGCAAATATGTCTCCTGTAATGGAAGTGGAAGATGTTGTATATTCATTTTCTCTGCCTCCCTTGCAGCTAGGGTACAGGCATGTGACCTAGGCTTTTCAATCAGACATCTATGCTAGACCTTTGACTCATAGCTAAATATACAAGCAGGAGTCTCTCTCTCTCTCTCTCTCTCTCTCTTTCTCTCTCTCTCTCTCTCTCTCTCTTTCTTACTCTCTCTCTCTCTCCTAGTGGCAGTAGACATTATTGCATTAGAGTTTCCAATGAAGAAGTGGCCAAAGAGCAAAGTGTGTTGTCTAGAGTTTGATGTCCATGGCAGATGTAGAGTGACCATCTTATTAAAGTTTTCCCAGCATTTCCTACTTTTAGCACAGAAAACTCCAAATCCCTGGAAACCAATCAGTCCCAGGAAAACTAGGATGGTTGGTTATTCTAGCCAACTTTCTTATCAGAGCAGTTTTGTAGGAGGTTTACACACTACTGCTTAGCTTCAAGACTAGTTTTTCATACTTCCAAACAATTCTGTGAGCCACCCAATGTCCATTAAAAATTTATGTAAGTATAACTCAGTATTCTTTTAATCAACTACTGTTCTGTTTAAATCAGCGAGAGTTGGTCTCTATTATTGTTATTATGCTAAGAACTTAATGGGGATGTCAGGATAGCTCAGTGATTGAGAGCTTGTCTTGCAATTGCAAGGTCCGAGGTTCAATTCCCAGCCCCGGCCTATGCAAACCCACGTGTTGAATGGCAACACAACTGGTAACTACAAGATGGTGGTGAAGGTTCTCACCTCCCATGCCAAAGTCCTCGCCCCCACTCCCACCCTCCCTTCTGGTTCAGTTCCAGCCCTGTGCAGCCCCACATTCACTTGTGTGGAATAAAATTATGTCACAACTAATGTACAACTATGGAGACTGTGCTGGGCCCTTCCCCCTTCTCTCTCTCCCTCTCTTTTCTTTTTCTTTCTGTCTCCCTCACCTTCTCCCAAAAACAATTAAAAAAACAAAAAGAACCTTGATTGAAATAGACACCTTTGTGTGTAAGCAGTTGGAAACCTGTGTTTCACCATTACCCTGTGAGTCTTATTGGGTTGATTTGGCTCAGAGGGTCATTATGGGCCCTACTGAATGTTAGTGAAACCTTTAGGAATGCTTGTTTTGAAAGATGCTGCAAAAGCATTAATAATGGTTATTCTAGCTGTATTTTTGAAATCCTGAGATATTTCTGATGGTTGAGACTGTTATGAACCATTTTCCCCTAATGGTAAGACTAACATTCACAGAATGTAAAATTACTTAAAAGTAAAACTACTAACTGAAAAATTTTGCATTTCCCCCATCCCATCCAAACCCAACCCATCCCCCTGAAATTTATGGATGCTTATTTCCCCAGATGAAGAATTTTTAAAGTAAAAAAAAATAAAAGGAAGTGAAACCTAAAACATCCCTATTTATCTTTGGAATATATGTGAAAGTTCTTTGTTGTTTCTCCTGACATTAGACATCTCTTCTGACCATATGCATCTCTCATTCAGCTTCACCTTCATGACATCCTCAAATGCCTGCACTGATTTTGGGGCCGTTGGAGCAAAAACCTTCAGTGAGGATACTCTTGTTCATAAAATAGTCATTAAAATATTATTGCATAAATAGTACATCTTTATTAAAGAAAATGGAAAATACAAGAAGACAAATAGAAATAAGCTGCCATAATTCTGCTACTGCTAACATTTGGTATTCTTTTCTTGTAAGCATTCATATCTGTAACTATAGGATTTTAAAAAATCTGGGGTCACACTATAGATAGTGTTTCAGAACCTACTTTATTATTATAATTATTATAATTTTCCCATGTATGTGCATACAATACATAATATTAAATGAGTTGCACTATCACAATATAGGAAGGTTCCTAAGAGGCTCCCATGAACTTTTAGATCAGGGGTGTTCAATCTTTTGGCTTCCGTGGGTCACAATGGAAAAAGAATTGTCTTGAGCCACACATAAAATATACTAACATGAATGATAGCTGATGAGATTTTTTTTTAATTGAAAAAAAAAAATCTCAGAATGTTTTAAGAAAGTTAACGAAATTGTATTGAGCCGCATTCAAAGCCGTCCTGGGCCTCATGCAGCCTGCAGGCCGCAGGTTGGACACACTTGCTTTAGACATTTAAGCTTTTATAAACAATGCTATTAAAAATTAGATGCCTATCTTTGACATTTTCATGATTATTTCCCAAAAATAAATATTAAAAATAAAGTTTTTATAGCAGAAGCTATATTCATTTTTGAAACTTTTCTTATATTTTGCAAAATTACTTCCCAGAAAAGTCATGCCTTTTATTCTCCCACTAGTCATTTGTGAGATTGTATTCTTCCACTGTCAACAGAACTGAGTACTAACATTCTTTTAAATCTTTATATTATATAAACAAAGTGATAGCTTATTGTTCCATTGATTATTAGTGAGGCTAAATATTTAAATATACTTTTTAGCTTTGTAATTCTTCTTTTTTGAATTATTTACTTCTATCAAATGCCCATTTTCTTCAGTATGGATATATGAGATTTTATTAATATCTTGAAATGCAAAGCAAACTCAAATTCTGAAAATAATTACTACCCCCTCCTAGAATTGTCATTATTTGCTTTGTCTTCATCACCTAGCTATTCAGTTTTTACAAACTGCCACTTCCCTGAGTAGGTTTTTAGTTGATTTTTATTCCTTTATTTCCTCCTCAAGAAATCCTCAGATTTTGAAACTTTTTCTTTTATCCCATGAAGTACCATACTAATAATATGATCCTTATTTTAAATATAGATGCTTAGGAATTTATACCTTGTACAGGAAGAAGTCAAGCAAGTACTACCAAAATGTAATTATTTTAATGTTTTGTCTTTAGGTTAAAAATAGTATCTCCTTTTAAAATATATATCTTTTGGTTTTCTCTTCTATTTGAGGAACATATAAGCTATTAAATAAAATAGTTACAATTGTGGTATTTGTCAAAAGGTGGGAGTTGAAATGAAGTCAATTGGTACCTCTGCAGCAGTATTGGCTACCTATTTCCCAACTACTTTGCTGTTTTTTGCTGACCCTCACATCAGCTATTACCTCAAAATCAATCATCACCCACTTCTAAAGCCTACCTGCTGGGCTGTTGCTGGAGGCTGTTAATATCAGTCACACTAGAGAGACAGGAGTGGGCGGGAAACTCTTCAGGGGACCTTGGTTGGCTTCTGTATCTCAGCTCTATTTTTAATGCTCTGCAGTCAATGTTGATGACATTAGACAATCGTTTAATCTCAGCACACTCAGTCATCCTTTCTTTGGCTCATTCCTCTAACACTTTAGAGCCTTCTCCCAAGCTACACCGTATGCTTAGAGTGACCATATGCTCTCTTTTTCTGGTGAGTCCCAATTTCAGATATTCTGTCCTGTTGCCAAATCAAATGTCAAACCATATGCTTTATAGTTTCTTGGGAGAAATATGTTCACTTACCTATGCTTCAGTTCCCTAAACTTTGTTCATCAAGAATCTACTGGTTTTACTAGACAGTTTATGAAAAATGTTATTAATGCAAAATGCAGCTCAGATGACTTTTCCGATGGGAAACATTTCTTCATAGCCTTTCTTCCTTCGAAGCCAGCACATTAAGGTCCCTTAAAAACCTTTTTGTTTAATTCTAGAGTTGCTGGCCTGCTTTTTTGGCCACTAGGCCTCATCCTCCTTTTGACATAGGTATCAGTAAACTTTAGAAAATTTTCCCATTATTACCTCTTTAAAGGCCCTATATAATCACATGGGGGAGGGGCTGGTTAGGGTTGTAATATAAGAATTTTGAAGGGGGCACAATTTAGCTGATAACAAAGTGTATTACCTGGTAGATAAAATTACAGACTTTCAAGTCAAACAAAACTGTGTTTAAAATATGGCTCACACAACCCAAAGAGCCCATACTGGGCTCACAGGTAAATAAGTCTGGATATACTCATTACAATGGACTACACTAAGCCATGGAAAGAAATAAAGTTGATACATACAACAACATAGATGAATCTCTAAATAATATGTTTAATGAAAGACACCAGACAAAAAAGAGAGTGTGTAGTTTTATCTATCTATCTATGGTATCTATCATCTATCTATCTATGTGTTATTTTAAATATTTATTTTATTGTTTGATAGAAGGGGGGTGGTGAGAGGGCCCAAAGCAGGCTCCATATTGTGACCTGGTGTCATTCCACACAGGTGGATACGGGGCTATGCAGAGGAGCACCTGAATTGGTGGTCTCCCACATGGGAGGTTGAGACAGCTGCCAACCTAGCAGTTATCAGTTGTACCGCAGTTTGGCACACGGGTTTGCACAGGCCAGGGCAGGAATTTGACCCGTGGATCTCATAGTTGCAAGGCAAGTGCTCATCCTGCTCTGCTATCCCGGTGTTCTAATTTTATTTAAAACAAACAAACAAACAAACAAACAGAATTCTAGAACAGTGACTACCTTGTGTTCGTTATATTTGAACCCTGAAGCTGTAACAAATGTAACAACAGGAGGTTGCACAGAAATTTTTGACAGAAGTACTCCAATGCAACAGGTGTGTTTTCAGAGTGAAATGCCATACCACCAAGCAGAAATTTCAGAAAAATATCTACTAGTTGGATAATTCTTAAAAACCATGAGGGTCAGACAGTGGGAAGTGAGATTGAATTTGTGAAGAGTGTTCTTAAGAGAAAGCTGTCCTGTGCACCCTTTACCCCAACTAGAGAGAAGGCGGCAAAGGTACTTGCTCATCTCCTTTGGCCAAGTGAGTGGGGATTCTTACAGGATTATTCAGGGGACTATAGTGAGAAGGATGGGGTATAAAGGGCTAATACCTGATTACTGGCCCAGGAAAATCCAGAGGGCCTGGCAGGGTCTTTGTTGTGAGAGAAGATATCTGCAGTTGCATTGGGACCAGTCACCTCTCTCAGTTCATCAGGTCAAACAATGCATAATGCATTCCACAGACCAGATGGGGGCCACACAGGGCAGAAAGGGCCAGTTCAGCAATCTTTCTGACTCCTGCACAGAAGAACTGCCTGAGGTGTCAATTGGGATCTCACAGAAAAGAACTGTATGGTGTGGATATCCAAAAAACCGGAAGCTAAGGGAGAAGTGACAGCAAGAGAAAGAGAATAGTACAGCATGTGTCACAGGAGTTGTCTGAGGAGTTATATAGCTCAATTGGCACGTGAGCCTCAGAGGCGCTCACAAAAGTTCCCACAAGAAAAGCAGCCCCATTTAAATACTTGCCACTCCCAGAGTACAGTCATCTGACGACAGTACCAGCCAGCAGGACCTTTCTGCTCCATTTGCCCTATACTCCCCTGAACCCCAACCAGAGTCCACACCAGCAGCTACTGAGCAGGGTAGAAAGTAAGCAGAAAAGAGGGAAACAGCTCATGTCTTTTCTTCTAAGGCTTTCCTTTCTAAATGTCACAGAGGCTGAACTTTGTGTGGTAAAGTAACTTATGAAACTTGCTGGAATTTACGTTGTAGTGGCAGGGGGAAAAACTCAGCTCTTTAAATTAATTTCCGAGAATAGCTATGTTTTGACTATATTTAACAAATCACACTAGTTTACTGTAACATACACACATGCCTTCCAAATGTACAGTCAGGAGAAACCTTTCAGAACTTGTGGGTGCAAGTCTTAGGAGGAAATAAGCACTGCAAGCCCAAATTTATAAAATGAAAATATTTGCAATTCCTTTACTAGTTTCATTCAACAACTCCTATAGAATCCCGAAATAAACAGATGTAGAGTATTCAAATTTTATGGAAGAAATGAGGGTAAAATTTGAATGAAATAAAAATTCATTCTTAAGACAGGGAAAAATACATCATTAAACCAAAACAAATCTTTAGCCATGGTTAAGATAAAATAATTACTGAAATTCTTATACAACTTTCCTGTATCAGATATCCTTCTACAAATGATGGTCCAAATAAAGAACTTAATTTTTTAGGAATTATATTATGAAACTATTTTAATTCTTTATTCTAAATTTATGTGAATCAATAGGTGTATGATCCTAAAATAAGGTTTAAGTGTAAGAGGAGTGGTTAGAATTAGGTACAGCTGCAGTGCGTAACACCAAAAATAATAAACAATAATGAACTAAATGTACAAGGTTTCATTTGTTATCAAAGAAGGCATTTCAGGAGGGTTTGAGGTTCTACAAAATCATCAGGGATCTAAATTCCTTTCAGTTCATCACTCCACCATTCCTACAGTGCACTCTTGTATGCTGTTCAAGATGGCTGCTAAATTCAACCATCATTCTATTATATGTTCCAGGTAGTAAGAGGAGAAAGAAGAGCCCATTCTCTTCAAAAACAATTTCTCTGTTAGTTCTCTTTTGCTAGAGTACACGGCTTCAAGAGAGGCCAGGAATTGTGGTCTTTTATTTATTTTAAAAAATTTTTAGTCTTTTAATGATGTACATTTTAATCCTGAATAATCTGGAGTTCTGTTACTAAAGTGGAAAGAGAAAGTGGGTATTGAGGCAAGCAGTTAGGAGTCACTGGCATAAAGACAAATACATTTCTTCTAATAAACTGGCTAGGTCAAACATTGATTACTAATAAATTAGAATTATTGAAAAGGATCATTGATCATGCTATAGATATGCTTTTCTTTAAAAGTTTGCTTTCTGTATGTAGAGAACATTTTTTGTCACTTTCAAGCAAAGAAAGACTAGTTTATGGTCAATTATCAGGAAACTAGGGAATTTGTTAGATTATTTAAGCTGTTTCACTGAGAAGAGAAACATCTCAGTAATTTAAAAAACAAATTTGTGAATATATTCATTCAACCATTCATACAATAACATTTACTGAATATTTAGATACTACGGGAAAAAAGACTTTTTTATTTTTTATTTTTTTGGTCTCCAAAGAGCTAAAATCTAGTGGAGATAGTCATGAAAAAAACGTACATGTAAGAAATCATTATAGGTGCTATAAGAAAGTATGTACCGTACCAGATGTTGTGGGGCACAGAAGGGTGAGGCATTATTCTATTACATAAAACAGATTGAAGGGTATGTACCAAAAGTAAGGTACAAAGTGATGGTGGAATTAAATGAAAAATTATGCTATTTTATTTTTTTATTTTTAATTGTAACTACTGTACTAACTTGTACTTCTTAAGCCCTTCTTTATTTTCATCCAGCCCCCACACCCCCTTCCCATCTGGCAACCATCAATTTGTTCTCTGTATCTATGCAATTTTAAATATCCCAAAGGGTATAGAGAATAACACAATGAACATCCATTTACTCACCATCTACCTCATAATAAGATATTAGAAATAAAATCATAGAACATACTTGTATTAAAAATAATCCTAAAATCTAAATTTTGACATGAAGTTTGAAATGACTAGCAATAGGTATAAAATAAACTAATAATCTTCTTTAAAAGGTTGTTATACATCAAAGAATGAGTGCTAAGAATCTTCCTGAAATTAGAGAAGTGTTAGGAATCCTTTAATAATTCCAAAGCAACAGGATGTGTCATTTAATAATTCCCAATTACTTTTATGTTAGATGGACTTTCATAGAACTTAGGCATAAATCTTTTTTTTTTCCCCTTCAAATTTGCAGCTTATATTTTATGTGGCAAAGGGAAAAGAGACTTAAAAAAATGTCCTGTGGGGAGGGAAGGGAGACTGGTGGAGAGCACATGAATTCCCTTGACTCAAAAGGAAGGTGGTAATTTTCGTGGCTTTACCAAGAAAGCATTGGTCATTTTTGAAGTTGCTGTTCTGCAAAACATATGTATTTAGGGAATATTTCTTATATGTCCAAAATCTAAACTCTAGGTTTGTGGCAAGTATTTCAAGAGAGCTTGTGGCTACTGCCAAGGTTATGTTTGTGGGCCTGCTTGTAGGGAATGCTTCAGGGAGCAAGAGCACTGCCAAAATCGCTGACAGCACATTTACAGAGGCAGGCTTCCTCTTTGGCTGCATGTTAAGGTTTCTTTACATGGTTAAAAAAAAAAAAAAAATTGAGTTCTTATTCAACACTTTCTTTACATTGCTATAAAGGAGTTCCCTTTCAATAGTTCTTTTAAACATTGTTTAAAAAAATTAATCAATTTCAGATTAACATGGCAAAGTAGGCTGACAAACTCTTTACCTTTCCAAAAATATGAAAGTACTAGATAATAACTTTTAAAAAGTGAGAAAATAGATGTTCCCAATTTCAGTGTTTGAAAGCAAGAAAGGGGAATACCCCAGATTCTAGAAAAACAGCATTAGAGAATGCTGAGGCCAATGCCCCGCTGAAGCCCAGTGGTGAGTGTGGGCACTAGAGCTGGAAACATGCTCGAGACTGAACTACATGCGAGGAGTCGGGGAGAGGGGATGGGCCATGTGTTGACAATTTTTTAAGTTGAGCAATTAGCACATGAAGATTCACATTTTCTCTACTTTTTATTACTTTAAATCCTTTTGTAATATAAAGTTAAAGTCCAGGGTGACGTCCTAGAGTTAGATGGAATCTCTTAGGGGTTGAGCAATTTAAAAAAATTCCAAGGTGACTTTCTTAGGATCACTGCCCCAAACCAAAGAAGACTGATGGTGAGATAAATTTCAGACAACTGCCACAAGGCATGGGAAAAAGTTTTTGATGGGCTTCTTTTTCATCTCTTACCAAATTACGAAAGTAATACATTAGCTAGTTTTCTTCAGAGAGACATTTATGGCTCTACCTACCTCTGCACTGCTAGGAAACCTTGTGTTCCATATATACATATTGCTTGATTTTGTTCTTATTCAGTTGTAAAAGGGTGATTGTAATATAGGTTTGGCTAATCATATAGGCACAGTCTGATATGCCTGAATTACTCTGTATTTCAGCCCTACATAAAACTGTGAAGTAGAAAAGTTTATCTTATGTATCTCTAGACTCCTTTATTACTCTTTGCTCCCTTTTTGATTCTCTCTTCCTTGGGTTCCTAGTATCTCTTCTCCAATCTGCCAATTATTAAAACAAACAAACAAACAAACACAAACAAACCACCACTGAAAAATCATCCAATAAACTCATTTATACAAGATTACTGATTAGAATCACGAAGAACTCTTTTCAGGGAATGTTGATTTAAATAGGGCACAGGATTTAAGTGAAATATAAAGAAAAAGTGTAGTGATGGATTCTCAGACACAGGTAACCTAGTCAGGGATGGATTTTCAGGGGTGGTCAAGTTCCTTTTAAGGTCCTCAGAAATTTTTCTTCTGTCTTGTGTCAGTTTTATCCGCATGCTGGGTTTCCTCATGGTAGCAAAGGTATTGTAGTAACTGAGGACTCACATCCACCCATCACATTTACAAAGCACATTTTTTTTGCAACAAACACAAGGTCTGACCTTTATTATGATTGTACCAGCACCTGCTTTAGTGTCTACCCATGTATACTGACAGTCACATAGGACAATATTAGGCTGATTACGTATAACAATTGAAGCCCATACCCGGAGCTGGACCTGGAGCTGGGCTATTCTTCAAATCATGAGCTGTGTGGATGAAAAAGGGTTCTTTGCAAAGTAACCCCACAGGGTAATCTGATCATAAATTCCTAGGTGGGCAGGTCAGGATCAGTAGTCATGCCCCAGGCCTATAACTTTAGTGAAAGGTTTTAAAGTTAGCCCTGTCCCTTGTCCTTGTGCATCTATATTTAACAAGCCTTTGAAAGGCTAGAAGTAATACCTCTCAAAGGTGTAACCACCCTCAAGAGAGAACATGATTTTGACCATCCTACAATCCAATCCCCACCTTGATTTCTCTCACCTTCGTGTAATCTCCCTTACATTCCCTCCTTGATTTTCAAATACATAACAGAAACTGCAAAACTGTTCATTCTCCAGAGCATTTAAAATATTACTTCCTAGCAACTGTCATCAGTTTGGCTCAAATTAATTCCTATGAAAGTTCTTTACAGGTTTGGACATTCTTACATTGACAGCTGTCTCACAATTGCAGAGGAGTAGAAACATGTGCTGGGAGTCAACTAATAATGACTTTTTTAACAAAAGGGCTTTTGTTAATATTTATAAAAATATTGTAATATTCGATCCCATTAAATACCATCATTTAAATTCTTCCATTTTTGTTCAATGTTTAATTTGTTTCTAGTTTTTTGATATTATGTTTTAAATTGGAAGTTCTAGACCTACATGAGGGAAACAGGGCAGTGTATGGTAAAATAGGGAATGTAGAAACTGTGAGAAAAAAAGAGTATATGTCCAGTCGTTGTCACCAGGTGAAAATGTAAACCCACTGTTACCAAATCTTCCACTCTTTAAAGAGAAACCTGGAATGTATGTAAAATATTCTGACTTTTAACTTTTACCTTTGGCTAATGTTTTTGAAGCACCATGCAGGTGCTTAAACAAATATATTTTTGGGTTAGATCTGGACCTAGGCCACCAGTTTGTCATGTTGTGAGTCTTGCTAGGATATTTTATAACACCTGCCCCCATAGCAAGAACTTCAGTCTGTTTATGGACCAGGGCCACCAAGATATTTTTAATGCAAAGGAAGTCATAGTGGGGAGAGAAGTGAGCAGCATACGTTATACAAATAATATTTTATTATTAATTCTTTGGCATATACTTAGAACTGTTTTCCTGGTGGTAAGAATGCCTTTGTACCAAATCACATTCACTGTCTCTTATCTAGGTTCTCTTGTGACTGGTCTCTTATCTAGGTTCTCCTATGACATCTCTTATCTAGGTTCTATTGTGAGGAACAGTTCAGTTTTACAGAATGACTCCTGGTGATTAGAGGTGTGACATGTGGCCATGGGACAGAGTTTTTCTTTTCTATGTAATAAGCTGGCACATGGATTGATCCTGTAAGAGTAACTTAGATGCTATGCTCCACTTTAGTAGAATTAATTGGCAATAGCCAATGGTGCCATTAATTGTTTTCAGAGACATATGGAATTGAATTTCGGACATTATATTTATTTTGGACTTACCATTTAAACATTTTATTTCCTTTTTTTATTGGCTAACTTCCTTTCTGAGGGCATATAACTATGACAGTGTTGCTCTTTTTGTCAGAAAGCTTCTTTAATTAGAAGATATCAGAAGACAGAAACTACAGCCTTTTCAATCTGTTGACTTGCTCATGGTGCCCACTGTAACTTCACCAATACTTTATTTAGTAGAGGCTCAATACCTACAGATGATTTGAGTTATTCTAACCCTGACTTTACTAAATATCAAACTTCCAGCAGTTGAGTCAGACCCAGAGCTAGGTAGGTAGATATTTGGGATACAGAGAAAGGACCTTTTCAGGGAGGGGAAACACAACATGGTTACAAGACAGTATGTCCCAGCATCTATGATGTTTACATTAGGAAAAAGGGGGGAAAAATAGAGAATTGAGAGAGAGGATCTTTTGGGTAAATGTCATATTTCTCAGGGTAATTTTTGGCTCTAGGTGGGCAAATGAGTGAAAGGGAATAGACATGGGACAGAGGGAGAATTTAAAAGTAAAGACGGCATTCTAGAGTTCCAATCATTAGACATATAATTAAGGCTTGCTGTACTATATTCATTTATTCATGCAATAACATTTATGGAATACTTCCTGAGTTCAGCACTATGATAGGTATTGTGGAAGATACACAAAGGAATGAAGTGACTTTTCAAGGATTCTGTAGGGGGATAAAATATTGCACAGATTTACCTAGATAAGGTTGAATATTAGGTGCCAAAATAAAGTGCTTAGGAAACTGGAAAAATTTACAGGTCATTTCTGGCTGCAGGAAAGTCCACAGTTCAAGGATCACTACAATATTTGTAGAGTAAAAAGAGTTGGTTTATCTTCACCTAGTTTGTACGCCCCAATTTTATTACCCCAAAGTATAAAAAGGTACAAGTGATGGCACATTATTTTTTCTTAATCTATAAATACCAAACAGGACTTAGCTCTTTCCTGCTGATTCCCCGCAGGTTACTTACCTCTTTCTTCTACTTTCCCCGAGTGCCACAGAATCAACCAACAAGGGAGCATTTCATGAGCACATTAACACCTTGAAAGAGGCACAGAAAAGAGTAACTGGAGAGAAGTTCGTATTCTTTAAGGTGACGTCCCTGATGATGACTAGGCATTCATGAAAATATTAAACCAGGTTTATGAGCAAGAAAACAATTGTCCTTAACTTGGAATTCTCTAAGAACTCAGTCACCGCTGGGCAAGGCTTCAGCCCACTTCGCTCGGGCTGGGGGTCACCCCTCAGCGAGCCTGCTCAAGGTACGGGTACCCGCCGGGGGGGGGGGGGATCTGAGGGGCCCTGAACCCTGCCCGCCGCTTTCCAGGTTCCTACTCAATAACCCAAGTTCAGTCCGTGTTCTCAGCCCTACCACAGCCAGGCCGGGCGTGCGCGCCGCCAGCCGCAGGAGCGCGCACGCTGCGCCGAGGGGCCCGGACGCGCGCGCTCCCGATGCACCTCCTCCTCAGCCCGCCCCCTCCCTTACCTCTTCCTGCCAGCGGCCTCCTCCCCTCCCTCTCCGCTCCCTCCGCCCTCCCGGGGCTCTGGCGGCGGTGGAGTGATCGGGACCAACCCGGCCGCAGAGCGCGGGCTCCGGGTAGGACGCGGGCACCTGGTAGAGTTGTTGGGGCCCTATCCGCGGAAACGTGAGGAGGTGAGGCGAGGGCGGCCTCGTAGGGGCCAGCGGGCTGACGGCCCGGAGCAGCCGGCCGGCCCGGGGGTGTCGGCGCTCCGGTTGAGCGGGGGGTGGGTTGAGGAGGGGACCGGACCGGGGATGGGATGCGAAAGGACCTCCAGAGGAGGGCACCGGACGGGTTGCGGACTATCGATCGCTGCCCGGACCCCGCTGTCCGGACCCCACTGTCCTCCCGGGTAACCGCTGCTCGCGGCCCGGGCGGGCGGGTCGGCGCCCCTCACCTGGGGGCGGGGTGGTGACTGGGGTGATCACCTCCATCTGTGCCCTCCTGACGTTGCTGCCTCCTCCTCCGCTGCCGCGTCGTGGCTGCTGCCGGGTTCACAGTCCCAGCAGCTCCGTGTCCCGGGAGTGTGAGCTGAGGGTATTTTCTTGCCCACACTCAGGCTTCTGTTGGTGGCCGTGTCTTGCCCTCGTACTCCCCCTGTCTCCGCCTTGCACTTTGCTCCTCTCCTGCTGTTGATGTTTGTGGAATTTGCAGTCCTGGGATGGGCTGCATCCCGGGCAGATCTCAACCTGCAAGGAATGTCCCACTTCAAAGTTCACCGGCTGTCCACCACTTGTCCAGGTTGTAGGTGCTCGGTGTCCTGATAACTGAGTCAAACTTTCTAAGACTGGGCTAGTACTTCGCACTGGTCGGCAACAGCGCAGGGTTGGGCAGCAGTGCGTCAGTCAGCATGTGGGAAGGGGCCACCGGGCAGCGGAGGTAGCTGGCGACTATGGGACTGGCTGGACTGATAGGGTTTCTGATCCCAGGGCTCTGTGTTCAAGTGCTTGTGTTTCCCCCTTAGATGTCTCAAGATTGTCTTAGGAAATGTACCAGCATTTAAGCCGTCCGTGGCAGAATTGAGGATTCATGCCTCTGAAGGGAAATGCCAGCCTCATTAACACCAGTGGTCTTGAGAACTTTCGCTTGCTTGACAGCTTTCCTGTTGACTGGAAACTGATTTCAAGGCCTGCATTTTTTAAATGGTACTGGAGAGTTGAGGCGTTTTTAATACATTTAAATTTTCTTGTACATGGTGGGAGGTGGGTAGATGCTTGTTACAATTACGGAAACACAATTTCAGGAAAACCTGACTTTTCTCGTAATAGTGTTTATCTTTGGTTTCTGCTACACTTCTGTAGATATCCAATACTATGATATTAGAAGATACAAATATGAAGTTTTCTTGTAGTCAAATTGGAAGTGGATTTTGTCCATGGAAAATATTGGTCATGAAGCTGCCAACCCTGGTAACTGGCCTGTGATTCATTATCTCAATAGAGAGCCCCATATGAAACTGATGATGAAATTGCAAAGGAGAAAGACCAGATGAATTTTATGTTTACATTATCATAAAACTGTATTAAATGTTTACCTGCTTATGGAATTAGTTGAGACTGAGTTAGACTGGTATTTATATTAAATCAGTTCAAAATGTGCTCTGGTATTATGTATTCATAAGTCATCTGGGGAGAATTGGATGTAGTTGGGCGGTGGTTATATGTACCTATATAGCCTGTTATGTATTTTTGAAAGCTGCACACAGGTAGTAGGTATACTATTGGGACATGTAGTGAATATACATACCAACCAACATAAAAAAGATGTGACTATAAATGTATGAAGTTTTTTTTGGAGCCTGAGTTATTTGATAGCAATTTTTATGTATTATGGTTGTGATATTCTGAGAATTTTTACTCCTTTGCTAATTGTTTCATGATTCATATCATTTTCTTTTTTCTTTAGTAGTTATTATATTTTTTTTATTTGAAAGACAGAATTTTATTAGGCATGTGAAACAGGAGTTTTTATGTTTATAAGCTCAACAGTTCTAAACTTGTGCCTTCTAAAAACTTGTACTTAAACATTTTTTTTTATCTTAACTCAAACTTGAACTTGTTAAATTACTGTATATTAACTTGAACTCAGATGCTACAGCATTAAAGCTGAAAGTCTTTTTTGTCCATTCTTTTGGCGTAGTCAAAAGAAAAAATTCTGTTGTGCCACATAAAAATAAGTGAGTTGGAGATAGCCAGGCTTCTAGAGATTAATTCTGAAGAGAGTAATAGCTAAGTAGCAAAAATTTCTTGTATTGAGTGTGTAGAACTGGGCCTGCATTCCATTGTTTTGCAATGGTGTGGTGACAATTATGGCTGGATAGGGGGTATTTGGAGAATGCAATAGATACTGTTGCCTGTGGGATTCCCAGGCACAGAGCTTTTTTTGCTATGTCCCACACATTTTAATGAGTTGCTACATGTGTATAGCTCATGCCTTATGTAAAGAGACAGCCACTGGGTCTGAGGATGACCAGCAGCCCAAGGCTATTCCAGCCTCCAGTATTGCGGAGATAGTGCAGAAATTTCTATGGAGATAGTTTTATGAGCATTTGCCACCACAAATAGTGGAGACAGAGAAAGTAACAGACTCAAGCCTGAGTTATGGTAAAATATACTCAGCTTTTAAGGAGAAGTTTAATATTCTGAGCATGGAGACTTCACTTGACTTGACTTTGTAGAGTGGGGAATAATTTTCGCTGTATGGTTAGTGTTTGAAATTGGGGTTAAATATGTGAATATAGGTGGACTCTAATAAGGAAGAGTTAATGGAATTAAGTGGAACTTGTATCTCAACATTCTCCTTTTCATACTTCATTTACTTTCCATACTGTACTCATTTAACAGATAGGATGCCATAATTGTTTGAGAAAGCAAGTATGTGCGCATGCTGACTCCTTTTTGGAATTTGTGTGTGTGTGTGTGTGTGTGTGTGTGTGTGTGTGTGTAATTTTGGGGGATTTTCCTGGGAAACTTCTAGGCATATATTCAGTTGTTTTGGAGTTAGATTCGGGCTAAGGTTATTAGTATATTTGAAATTCTGAGCCTATTTATATTTTCTAAATAGCTTTGAAATTAGAAAACACAATTTTTTATAAACACTTGTGAAAAATCTGGTTATAACTGTGTTTTGATAGACACAGCATAGCCAAAAATATATTCAGGAAACTTCCTCTCTTCTCGCCTGGTTTATTAGTAAGCTTAAATAAGAAGTAAGAAAATAATAAAGTCTTTTTTTAAATAAAAACTTGATTTTCCCAGAATATCAAATCTAACAACTGTTTGCTGCGATGTTTTCCTCTTGCCTATTCTAAATTCATCCAGTACTACATGTCTCTAATGCATGGCAAAAATTTAATTATAGTAGGGAATTCTCAGTAATGGAGGTCTTGTTGAGGGATGCAAGCTCATGCTAGAGAATTTGGCCAGCAAACATCAGGTATGGAAACTTACTCTTTTGCAGTACTGGTTTTCTTTGTACCCAGGTTCTCAGTGAGATGGGGACATGTACACAAATATAATATACTTGAATTTTTTTTCATGCTATAGATTTCCTCTTCCCTTCCTCCTCCTCTCCTCCCAACCCTTCACTAAAAGAGCACTTGCTGCTTGTAGGAATATGTTGTGTTCCTCAGGTGTGTGGACTGAACAAAGGTGAGAATCATGGCCTTTTGCTGAAACTTCCTGAAACCGAATTTCAGCTCTCTGTAATTTGCCTTTCCTCTGATAGCAATAGGCATCACTATTTCTATCATTTTTGAAGAGAAATATAAATTTGGTGGCAAAGAGACTACATATGTAACCAAGAGTAAGGTTTATTGCAATGTGTAATACACATGGAAGAGATTAGGTGATTGTTTAGCTGAATGCTTATTAAATTGTTTTGATGGGACTCAAAGTAAGGGGTACATATACTCTAATTCAACACATACACACGAAGTTGAAAGAAAAGTTAGGCGAAACAATACTTTTCAGCACTTTGCTGGAGCAGGGTCTGCAGAGCAGTTATGCCTTTCTCTTCCCACTTAGCTCCATGTACAGTGAGTGACATCATGTTGGTAGCTTGCAGTTGGCATGGTGGGAATATTTACACCAGGGAAATAAGCAAATGGTACAGTTCAGGGCATTTTGTGCCTCTGGATAGCCAGTTGTTAAACATTCACAGTATATCACCAACTACCGCATGCTCAGATATTTTCTATTATATTTCATTTTATTTAAAAAAATGATGAATTTTGACCCCTACATTGATTTTATAATAGTTAAAATAACAGTCTATAGTATTTTAGTCCACCTCTTCGCTTTGCAGATGTACATACAGTAGACTCTCAGTTAACTGGCACCCATGTCTGGTAAATGTTGTATTATTTCTTCAATCTTTTCTTTTGCCAGTTGCTTGAGAGTACCAGTTGCTTGAGTTCCAGTTAACAGAGAGTCTACTGTGCTAACAGACTGAAATTCATTATCATATAGCTAGGAAGCAGCCAAGCCAGTTCTCCAGACTGCTAATCTGGAGTTGTTTCTGGTGGACTTCTTCTCTTAATCTAAGTCATTCATGTAGCTCTGTTGGAGTGCCTAATATGTGCAAGGCATTGTGTTAAAACAGTTTGAATAGAGATGGATAAGACATGAACCTTGACCCTGCGGCTTTGCATTCATGTGGGGGATTTAATATGGAAACAAAGATAATATAAGGCAGAAAGTAATGTGTGGTAAAGAGATAAAGATAAGGAACAACAAGAGTTTAGAGAGAGGAAGAAGAGATTACTTTTAGTTGAAGGATAAGGGAAAAAGTGACTTTTAAACCATGCTTTAAGAATGGGTAAGATTTGGATATGTTGAAATAAGACAAATGGTATGGGGGATGCTGGGATAGCTCAGCAGGTTGAGTGTTTGCCTTGCAGTCACGAGGTCCAGGGTTTTATGCCCTGCCCTGGCCCTCAAATCCTATATGCTGAACTGCGGCACAACTGGTTCTCGCCTCCCATGCGGGAGGCCCCCCCGGTTCAGTTCCTGCCCAGTGCATCTCCATATCCACCTGTGTGGAATGAAACCATGTCACAACCACTGATGTACAACTGTGGAGACTGCTCTGGACTTCCCCCTTTTCTCTCTGTCTCTCCTTCTCTCTGTCTTTCTCTCTTTCACCTTCTGCAAATACACACACACACAAATAAATTAAAAAAAGAAAGACTAATCGTGTGCAGAGAAAGGCCTTTCTGGGCGAGAGTGATCAAAAGCATAGAGGGAAAGCTCTAGGCAAGAAAGAGTCAGCGCCCAGGGTGAAGAGCCTTGGTTACCAGTTTTCCTTTTTGTTTTTCAGTTCATCTTTCATTTTTGTTTCTGGAGTTACCCAGTACTTCTCAACATTAAATAAACTTTATATGCTGTGCTCCTGATTAGAATATGACCTGGAGAAACACTTAGGTATTGATCATTAGAGTAAAAGCTGAAGGGAAAGCATCTGTGTTAGGGCTATAACCTTGAGTTTACCAATCCTGAAACTGTTGGAAAGTGAACAATATTTTCTTTGTAAGGAGATAGCATTAATTTTTGTTTTCCTAAATGGACAGCATCAAATTGGCTGTAGCAAAGCAGGAAACAGTTTCAAAAATCTTTTCAAAGCCCCATAAAATGGGATTTCTAAATGACTAGGTCTTCATTTTTGGAGACCGGTCTGGTTCAGGCAGAAAAGCAGTTAATATAGATCCATAGCTGAGCTGATTTTCAGAATTTAGGGCAGCAAGGCAGGGTATTTCATATCACAGCCAGCTGTGAGGGACTAATAGATTCTTTACTCAAAAAGTCCCTTGGATTTCACCATTTATGTGTGTGATACTGTATGAGGATATTTTGAAGTTCTGGATGGTGCTTGCTAGAAATGAAGATAAATGACAGTAAGTTGTGCTATTAATCAAATGGAAGCACTGGTAGTAGTTCTGAAGGTTTTCTGTCTGCTTTTGATTTCACACTTATTGCTTCTAATTAAAATGATGCACAGTCAATTTGAAGAAGCTTTACTTCTCTTTGACCCACTAGTTCTGTAAAGGTAAAAAAGCCCTTTTAGACTGTTGCCCAGGTAACAACACATACAGAGACTGTTGGAAGTGTGTGGAAATTTTTGGTAATCTTGGTAATGAAGTTGCTATAGTAAATAACTGCTTGGTTGGTAAAAAAAAAAAAAGCTGGATTACTTCTGGATGGTTAACAGAGAATTTTTGAGATGAGCTTTGGCTTCAAAATAAGTATGAATTGTGTCTTTGCCATACTGTTTTCCTTAGTTATTTAAGCTCTGATACATAACGGGTACGGTTCTGTCATTATAGGTTTCAGCAGTTTCATTTGAGCTGCTCCACAAGATAGCACACCCCCAGTAGCATGATAAGAGTTCTGACGCAGCATGCTCAGACACCTCACCAGTGGAGTGCAGTAGCTAATCGTGCCAGCAGAGTTGGTGTTGCTTTGTTTTTTGTTTTTTTGACATGTTGGGCCTCACAAATTGACTTTATTAGAATCCTTCCAAATTTTTTACCATCACTTCTTTTTTTTTTTTAATTTATTTTTGACAGAGAGAGAGAGAAAGAGAGAGAGAAAGAGATACAGAGACAGAGAGAGAACTGAACTGGGGGAGCTCCCAGTTCAGCATATGGTTCCGCACGGGCAGGGGCCGGGATTCGATCCTCGGTCCCCGGCGCTGCAAAGTGAGCGCTTAACCCACTGAGCCATCCCAGCTTCCCCACCATCACTTTTTTGTGGTACAAAATGATGTTAAAGTTCTTCATTTAAACTATATGAATATTTTCTAAAGATATACACACAAATACATACAAATGTGAATATATATGTACTTATGTGTATGTGTATATGTGTATACACACACCCATGAAATGGGTGTGGTGAAAATTGTCTACCTGGCATTGACTAAAAACAAGTTGTCTGGCTCTTTGAAGACTGTCGTGTGAAATAGTCACAAATATGAAAGTAATACAAACCCAAAGGGATTTTTTGTATGCCAAATTTCCAAGAAAGAAGCACATTTTAAAAGGCAGTGTAGAATTCATTCATGTACCAGTGACTGATTTTCAACCTTTCCCCTACCTCAATTTCCTCTACCTCAAATATACACTTATATTCTGCCCTCATTATTAGCAGTAATCAAAATTACAGGATTTTAAAATCAGATATCCACTACAGAGGATCCAAGTAACAAGCACTATTTTTAGAAAAAATATAAACCTGTAGATTTGTTTTTACAGTCTAAGAGACACATAACACTTTTTGATAAATCATATAAAGTATTTATTAATTCATTGCTTCTAGATGTATTTGTCATTTTGAGGCCCTCTGCCATATGTAAATGCAAATGGCTGTTAGAGTGGTTATTAGGTATTTCCTTGAGTATTATAGTTTGTTCCTCTGTAGTAAATTTATTTTGTTATTACACTCTGAATAGATGATATTGTAGTGAAAAGTCCCCCATTAAAAGGAGCCTGTATATATACTGGCAACAATATGGTTTCTTAGCTTTACAGTAATTTTGTTATTTCAGCAGCTATCTGCCATCAGATCTTATTCATTTATTGTTATATTTCTATAAACTTCTTCTTTTCCTGAACTAGATTCTTTCATTTAAAGATTTACTTTTTATTGTTTTTGACAGAGACAGAGACAGAGAAAGACAGAGAAGGGAGAGGACCCAGAGCAGTCTCCATAGTTGTACTTCATCAGTTTTTGACATGGTTTCTTTTCACACAGGTGGGCGGGGTAGCACAGGGCAGGAAAGGGACTGGGGGCCTCCCACATGGGAGGCACACCCCCTGGAGCCAGGGGGTGAGCTCAGGGGGCCAAGAACCGAACTGGGGGCCTCCTGCATGGGAAGCACACCCCAGTTCAGCATATGGGTCCACAGGGACTGGGGCCAGGATTTGATCCTCGGTCCCCAGGGCTGCAAATTGAGTGCTTAACCTGCTGAGCCATCCCTGCTTCCCTAGACTCTTTCATTTTAAATCTTTGTCTCATATTTGTCCTGCTATTAATGGCCAAGTTTGGACTAATATTTTGATTTGCCTTTGTCCTAGTCTGTCTGCACAAAGATGTATTACTGCCTATCATGTTGGTTCTTAATTGTAATTCAGTTAATGTCTTCTTTTCTCCATCCATTTTCCCCCTTAGTATGTTAGAGTTGACTCTAACACTAACCCAAGCTTCCTGGTAGCTAATGGGAAATGAAATTAGATATTATTATCCAAACCCGAGGACCACCTATCATCCAGTACTAGTGAACTTATAAAATTTTTATGCATGAGTTATACAGCTTAATTTCACAAATGTATCTAGGCCTCTAGGTATTATTATTATTTTTTATTTGTTTTAATTCTGGCCTGCATTGTATATTATGTTTCTAGTCAACATTATTGATAGTTTTGATAGATGAAACAGGTTCCTCCTGTTGCACTTAGTTTCACAAATAATAAAATAGTAACCTCTACCATTTGAAGATATCAGATAAAGTATTTAAAGATAATCTAATAATAGTAGGTTAGAGAAGCCAGTTTGTTTAGCAACTACTGTGATACTTCCCATTTTGCATGTAAATTTTATTATTTGCATGACAATAGTACATTTAAGGAATTTTGGTTGGCCAAGGGGTGATAGAGGTAGGGAGGTGAGGGGGTGAAGAAAAGTCATCATTAAGCTACAGTAACTAAAAACATTTTTGGTTTTGTAGAAGACAATGTAGGTAGAACAGAGATTACTTCTTGATCTAGTGCTGCTGTGAGATTCAGAGAGTGAAGTGATTTGCCACAATTTTTTTCTTTTTGCATAGTAATGAACTAACATTAATTGATTGTATGGGTTAGTTATTATATTATGGATAATTGCACACTATCTAGTTGATTTTCACAATAACTATATGATATAGGAACTATTATAATATTCCTCATTTGCAGCTGGGGAAACATGTTTAGAGAAGTTCAGTAACTTGCTTAAGATCACATAGCTCTTAAGAGACAGGTAGGTCTCTTTTGCTTCTAAATCTGTTTAATAGGGATTCTCATCTCCTACTCTATATTGATGATTCTTTGTGTGGGGATGATGATATTTGCCTTGCTTGTTTCATGGGGATGGTTATGAGAATCAAAAAAGGTAACATTTACAAAAGAATACTCTAACTGTGCCTCGTGTTTTCATTTGACGGGATAGTTTTTGAGAAGCTTAAGAAGTCTTTGAAATAAATTAGCACATATGTTAGTTTGTAATTGCTAATGACATAAAATAAGTTAATCAAATGAGTATTTGAATGGCTGCTATCTGCAACGTAGAAGACATACTTTATATGAGTCCAGAGCTTTAGTAAGTGAAAGTCAAAGGAAAGCATAAATATAGGGGTGTATTGAATAAAAAGTGGATTGGATGATTTCTAGCAACTTGAATTCTTTCTGCATGCAACAAAGAGAAGTATATGTAAATAACATTAAGTGACCTCTAAAGTCCTTCCAACATTAAGAATCTAATGAGTCTTTGTAATGGGTGATTTTTCTTCTACCATAATACCTCCAAATGGCTAGATTCACCCAAAATAATTTTATTTTAGTTTGGATTATTAGCAGTCATCATTCTTTAAATTTCTTGCACTTAGTTTGAACAAAAGTCTATAGTTGCTTGGGGAAAATATAGTTATGTATTTTTGTGTTTCTCCCCCAAGAAAAAAAAGATGTTTTTGAGGGCGCAGTGACAAAAATAGCTTAATAGTAGCTTGTCACATGCTGTACTTATGACTTTCCCTTAAATTTAGATATCCTGAGTGTGTATTTTCAGAAGAAAGTTAATGTGATTGTGGGTATGAAAGGTCGTTTTTATTGTATGGAGTGTTATAGCCTTATGACTATATGGTTGGTTTCATTCTCTGACATTGTTTTATTCAACAGGCATTTATAAGACAGAGTATGGGTTCAATGCTAGAGAAGCAGAGGTAAGAAAGAGACTGCTAAGAAGAAGGGGAAGCCAGGATGGCTCAGTGGGTTGAGCGCTCACTTTGCAGCACCGGGGACCGGGGATCAAATCCCGGCCCCGGCCCGTGCGGACCCATGTGCTGAACTGGGAGCTCCCCCAGTTCAGTTCTCCCTCTGTCTCTGTATCTCTCTCTCTCTCTGTCAAAAATAAAAATAAATAAATAAAAATATATAAGAAGTTGACAGTTATATTGGAGAAATATAAATACAGTGGAGTGTAGCAAGGATGGAGCAACTTTCAGAGCATCCTATTTTCCTCCCTGTTGTGATATTAATAATGTTGGATTATAACTTGTTTTTGCATTAGACTATAGGCTTTTCAATAGCAAAAAAAACCTGTTTTGTTTAGGGCTCTGACATTGGTATGCCCTAGGTTTGAATCTTGGCTCTGTGTGGCATTGGGGAAGTTATCTGTAAAATGGGGATAAAGTACTCCTTACATAGAGTTATTTATCTTGAATAAGTTAACAGATATAGAGGAGACATAGCACAGTTCTAGGCACATAACTAAATTCTCATAAATATTTTCTCCTTTCTAGTTTTGTCTGGCATTTAAGACTGTCAGTCACACTTTTCAACTGAATTTGTAAACTATATTAGAATTGAATTAGATCCATTTATTTATTATTAACCTTATTAAATGAATATCTCTTAAAGTGAATAACTAGCCTTAAAAATTTTATCCAGTCTGTCAAGCTTAAAATTGTTTTGATGGCAGTGGGTTTCAAGTAGATGGAAATGATTATAGTTTCTTTACCTGGACTTGCTGCTTTCTGACCCTGTTCACTTGTGTTGGTGGCTGTGCCTCTTATTGCCATCAGTGATCTTGGCCTTTTCATGATGGGATTGTTATTGATCTATTTCTTGGAGATTAAGGAACCCTGAATCTGACAGACTTATAAGACTAGCTATGGGTAAGTAATCTTACTTTTGGGTTTATATATCTGTGAAAGGAAAGTAGTAATACTTCATGACTTTGACATTTAAGAAATAAAATAGGTATCTGGTGCATAGAAGGTACTCCATACATGGTCAGTCTCAGCAGTCTTACCAAGCCAGAATCCTCATTATTCCTTGTTTATTAGTAACTTTAATTGACAGCAGGAAACCAAGAAATAGAGTGAGGGAGAGTTGGATGATCTGAGGAATGATAGCAGAGAACCAATGCTCTTGACATCAAATGGAAGACATGGAAGGGGAGGGCCTGTGGCTTTATGTGAAGGCTTGTAGGTGGAACCAGGTTGGATCAGATGTGATATAACATTCGTATTGTGGCTGAAAACTTGATAAACCAGATAGATCTTCTCTTCCTTCCTTCCTTCCTTCCTTCCTTCCTTCCTTCCTTCCTTCCTTCCTTCCTTCCTTTTCTTTCTTTTTTTTCTTTTTAGTTATTAAGATGCTTACTTGATTAGAGAATGATTTTTTTTCACTGAGCTCAATTTAATTTATTCAAGGCTTATGAACTATTGTTGTTTTATGATAATATGTTAAGACATTTCTGGGAGTAAAGTTTTTTGTTTGTTTTTTTTCCTTCTTGTCCCCTTTAATGCCACAAGCTGCTAAGATCGATACTGCTGCTGCTACTACTAGTGCTATCTGCCATTTTATTACATCTCGGCTGTTTGCAAGGCACTGTGTTCGGAGGAATGTAAAGATCTATAAAACATAAACCATGTATTTCAGAAACTTGACTGTAGTGGGGAAACTAATATATACATGCATTAAATATAACTGATTTTTAAAAAGAGTAGAATTATTGACAACAAAACAAATTCTTCTCTGAGTCCAATAATCCCCATCCTCATTTGTTTAAAGATAAAGAGTTCTGCTGGGAAAAAGTCTTGGGCTATTGTGTATGCCTATGTTAAAAATTAATAGAAAAGTTGGGAACTGAAGGTTTTGGTTAATATTAATCTTTCATCTTATTTTAGAATTGTCTTGTTCTAATTCCTTTACTAATTTATCTTTTGTGGATTTTAAAAATTATTTATACAGCTTAAAGTGTCTTTACATTGATAGCTTCAAATGTGATAATTAAAAAGTTGAATAATTATTCTATGTATCATTCCAAAGTATATTAAGTTAAATCATCTAGATTTAGATCAGTGGTGTCCAACCTTTTGTTTTCCCTGGGCCACATTGGAAGAAATTGTCTTGGGCCACACATAAAATACACTCATACTAATGATAGCTGATGAGCTTTAAAAAAAAAGTCACACAAAAAAGATCTTAATGTTTTAAAAATTTGTGTTGGGCCTCGTTCGGAGCCATCCTGGGCAACAGATTGGACATGCCTGACTTAGGTATTTTCCTCTGACAGTATTTTATCTTAATTTGTGTATCACTTGAAAAAATTCAAGTTAGTGCCATATTCATTACTGAATTCGTTTGTAATATTTTTCAGACTTAAATAGTATACATTTTGATCACAAGAAGCATGGCCTTCACCCCCTGCTTACTTTGACTAATGCTTGGATATAAGTAAGTCTCTAATCAGAATGCTCTCCTTAAAATTTTCTGCTTATTATTCAGACCTCAGGTATCTTCATTTTTTCTGAATCTTTCCCAAGCCACTCAATCTGAAGTGGTCTCTTGATCCTCTAGGCTTGTTTTGTCACATTGCTCTCTGTAGTTTAATTCAATATACTTATCTTTATCATAGAAATTAATTCCCCCCTTCCTCCTTCCCTCCTTCACTCCCTTCCTTCTTTCTTTCCACTCCCCAGTAGCACCTAAGCTCCTTGAGAGCAAGGACTTAACTATTTTTTCACTTTTGTTATCTAGAGTTTTGAATAAAAGCACCCCAAATTTTGTTGGTTATTGCCTCTGACCAACTTTATTACTTTCTCGAAAATTATTTCAATTTATTACCCCTCGGTTTCTTCTTCTGCAAAATGGATGGGAGATGGAAGAGGAAAGAGATGATTAGGTTATCTTAAAATCTCTGTCATTTAAAGGACTGCTATTAGCTTCATAAGAGCTTTGAGTTCTGTTCTAATGGCATTGACAAATTTGTGCTGAGCTACTTAGTTTCTTACTCTGTCTTCTCTTGAAACCAGAAGTGCAAATTTATATTTGCAAAATTACTGACAGCATTGGAGAGTCAACACTGGTTGCAGAATAAAGTTTTTTGGTGTGTTTGAATTATTAAAGAAATTATATCTGCAACTTGATTTCTGCTCTGATAATCAAATTAATTAAGATACATTTCTTTTGCATATTCAAGTACTGGGTTTAATTGGTATTTTTGGTATTTACTATAAATATCAGGAAATTGGAGTCCTTTCAACTTTTTAATTATTTTTAATTATGAGAGTTGTGATTTATATGAAATAAAACTTGAGATAACAATCATATAAATAAAATGAGAATTTCCAAAAAAGTAATATTTGTAGTAATTTCTGGAAGGCAGTGACTAGAATTTTAGACAGTTGGCCCTTTCATTCTTCACTTGGAAAAGCTCATTATGGTAATGAACAAAAACATTTTTGAAATGGGTTAAGGAAATATGCAGACAGTGATAGCAGAGGAAACACAACCTATAAGCAACTGGTAGAAGAATGTTAGATCTCATCACTAATCAAAGAAATGCTTATTAAAGCTAAAAAAAAAAAATAATATTCTATACCTATTTCAAAATATGTTGAAAATAGTATTATAATATGTAATATTGGTTAGATTTTAGTAAAACAGGCATATATAAATATTCCTAGTAGATTATAATTTGGCAGTATATATTTAGGATTTTTAGGCTTCATAACCTTTTAATAAAGTTCTGGTTTAGTAATTTCACTTCTGAGAATATCCTAAAGCAATGACTTTGGGAAAAAAGGAAAAGATTAAAACAAACAAACAAACAAACAAAAACCAGTTATTGCAGAATGAGCATATTTATAGTAGCAACATATTGTAAGAAACTTAAATTTCAAACAATAGGAGACAAGTTATGATCCATTCTGAGATCCATTATATGTAGCATGAAAATAATTACAATTAACATAAAGAAATGCCTGTACTTTCAAGGGAAGGTAAGTACAACCATTTACGGTAAATAAAGTATATAAGAAAAAAAGATGAGGAATGCAGTAAAATGCTGATTGTGTTAGCATTATAGGGTTGTGGAAATATTTTGTTTTCTAAATTCTCTAAATTTATGTAAAATTTATAATGAAAAATGTATAAAGTCAGATTTTGCTATCTTTGATAATGTTGTTATTATAACTATAGTTGCTAGATTTAGCAGATGAAAATACACACCATGTTTGGGACATACTTGTACTAAAAAAATTTTCTTTTTTATTGTTTTTGACAGAGAGAGAGAGAGAGAGAGAGAGAGAGAGAGAGAGAGAGAGAGAGAGAGAGAGAGATACAGAGACAGAGAGAGAACTGAGCTGGGGGCACTTTCCAGTTCAGTACATGGGTCCACACGGGCCGGGGCCAGGATTCGATCCCGGGTCCCCGGCGCTGCAAAGTGAGCACTTAACCCACGGAGCCATCCTGGCTTCCCCATAAAATTTAAATTTTAAATTTAAACTGGTTGTCCTGTATTTTGTCTCACAACCATAAATGTAACTTATTTTTATTACAATTAAAAGAAATGTTTTATTACAATTATTGAAAAATGTTGGCACACTCTACTTCTCAAATAATTCTTTTGTTTTTAATTTCGTTAACTTAAAAAAAAAACCCACCTTGGATTATTTAGTTGGGAAAATTATTTTTATGGTCTCATTTTATTTCAGGACTAGTTTTTAGGTGATGTTTGAAGGAAATGTGCTTAAATGTTTGGCAAGAGTAATTAAAAAATGTTATTGCTTAACAAATATATAGGACATTTTATCATGTATATTTCGCATGTCTGTTTGTTTATATTAGGTAAAAGGATGATTTGTTAAGGTACCAGTTTTAAGAAATAGTGGCATTTCTTCAGTGAAATATCTTTCTTAAAGATTTATTTATTTTTTTATTGTTTTTGACAGAGAGAGAGAAATACAGAGACAAGACAGAGCGAAGGGGGAGGGCCCACAACAGTCTCCATAGTTGCAACTCATTTGTAGTTTCATTTCACAGGTGGGCATGGGGCTGCACAGGGCAAGAACTGGGCCAGGGTCTCACCCTGATGAGAACTGAACTGGGGGCACTCCCCAGTTCAGCATATGGGTCCACACAGGCCAGGGCTGGGATTCAATCCTCGGTCCCCAGGGCTGCAAAGTGAGAGCTTAACCCATTGAGCCATCCTGGTTTCCCAGTGAAATATCTTTATACCTATATCTGGAAGGTACTTTCCCTATAGCAAACTTAGTTTGAGAGGTCAAAGAAATTGTAATAGGAGGAAAAGGGGAAATAGTACTGTAATTACTCTGTTTTGAGAGAGTTGGGACTTTTTAAAAATTTCGCATTTGAAGTGAACATAAAATGACATTTGTAAGAAATTGCAACAAATTTCTAAGTCTTAAAAATAGATAATCTTTCCACAGAGTATGATGTCATAAGTTTTTTAGTTTGAAAAAGTTAATATGAAATTTGGTTACCAGAGGGAAAAGAGGGCTGGGGAGGTAGAAAAAATAGAGTCAAATATATGGTAATGAAAGGAGATTTGACTTTGAGTGTTAAACACACAATGTGATATACAGATGATGAATTATAGAATTATACATTTGAACCCTATATAATTTTATTAACCAATATCATCCCAATAAATTTAACAAAAAAGTTTGGGATCCAATTGAAGATGAGTCACATGATGATGAAGAATAATTTAGTAATCATTGTTGATAAAATTAATGTATTCAGTCAAGGCCTTTGATGTACCAGGATTAAGTGAACAGATAGAGACCTTGCCCTCTTGGAGTTCGGAATAGTTTAATGGGGATGTAGGCAATTACAGTGCTCTGTGGTAAGTACAAAGACAAGGCTGTATGAACAGCAGTGGTTGCTTGAGGAGGGACACCTTACCCAGAAGAGAGATGATGTCTAACTGAGCTGAGAAGGAGTAGGAGTTAGCCAGGGAAGTTGATTTGGGTGAAAACCGATATGAAGGCCTGGGAAAAACGGGGAAGAACATAGCAAATTTGAAGAAAGGAGAAAGGAAGCTCACTATGGATTGGACAGCAAGTGGTGACAAATGAGGCTTTAAAGATAAGTAAGGACCAGATAATGGCAGGCTTTAGAGATCATTTAAGAAGTTTGGTCTTTGTCCTAAGAATAGTGTGACATGGGGAAGACGGGATGG
>PVKE010012461.1:0-38289 GCA_004027555.1 Craseonycteris thonglongyai | reverse complement strand
TCTCTTTTGGATTTCTTGTTTCTCGGTCAAGTTCATGGCATTGCCATTTGTGAAGAGACCTTCCATTTATCATATCAATGTACGGTATATTACGGTATGTTCGAAAAATGTCATTCATTAAAAATTTAATTAAAAAAAGAACTGGTGTTGCCTCGGAAGTGGGGGGTAGTCTTATACAGCGAATATAGGCCTAAACCTAATGTTTTAACTGTAAAATTAGGGGGTCGTCTTATACGCCCGGTCGTCTTATACGCCGGAAAATACGGTAATGCAAATGTATTGTATGGGTATCATGAAAACAAGCATTGGTATCATAGTACTATTAAGTGACAGAGCTTGGAGCTGATTTTAAATTAATTGGCTGAGAGTATACTATAATTTATCATTAAGAGGTTAGCACTTGTAAAAGAAGATTAACTCCTATAAATTTTAAATCTAGCATGGTCAGAAATGCTATGCTGTGTGTGGTTCTCTGTTTCTTCTCTCTCCCTCCTTCTTTTCACTTCACTTCTCTTCCTTCGTTCTGGCATTTACCCAATAAAAACATCATTTTTATTTAATTCATCTTTAGAAATATTCCAAGACACTTTATGTTTAATTTTGACAGCTTTGAAATAACATGTCATCTAGGAATAGAGTTTTTTATTTTTACTAATGAGTGTATGTAATTTAGGAATCCTAGTAATTTATTATTTCTTTTCTATTAGCGTTCAGTGGAATTAAACCCAACACAAAAAGATCTTGTGTTGAAGATTGCAGAATTGCTTTGTAAAAATGATGTTACTGATGGAAGAGCAAAATGTTGGGTTGAAAGAGCGGCTAAACTTTTCCCTGGAAGTCCTGCAGTTTATAAACTAAAGGTAAAAAACGGAACAAAACGTGTAATAAAAGTAGTTGGGGGAAACTTAAGTCACAGTCATTTCTAACATTTGGAGTTTAAATGACTTTTCAGTAGCAAACTTATTAAACCAGTGTGTGTACCGGTGGGGACTTGCCAGGTAATGGGTAAAGATGGTCAGAAAGTACAAACTTTCAGTTATAAGATAGATAAATTCTGTAGATGTAATTTTATAGCATGGCGACTGTTGGTAACAATACTGATACCGTATTGTATACTTACATTTGAAAGTTGCTAATAGAGTAGATCTTAAAAGTTCTTATCACAAGAGAAAAATAATATATAACTGTGAGGTGATGGTGTTAACTTATTGTGGAAGTCATTTTGCAATATATATGTATCAAACATTACGTATGTTATACACAAACAAATACAATGTTATGTCAGTTATATCTATAAAAAATGGCAAAACAAACTTTAAAAAATTTTTAAATTTATTTTTGACAGAGAGAGAGAGATACAGAGACAGAGAGAGAACTGAACTGGGGGAGCTCCCCAGTTCAGCATATGGGTCCGCACTGGCTGGGGCCGGGGCCAGGGCCAGGGCCAGGGCCAGGATTCGATCCCCCGGTCCCCAGCGCTGCAAAGTGAGCGCTTAACCCACTGAGCCATCCCAGCTTTCCCCAAAACAAACTTTTTTCTTCAAAACCTTTCTGAGCACATTCTGTCTTATTATGCACATTATTCTTTATAAGTGGTATCTTGTTTACCCTTATTGAATGACTATATTTTAGGGTTTTTTACAGTTTTGTAGAGAGATGGTGAAGCTAAGGTTTAAATTGAGCTCTGATTTAAAATTTTTGCTTCAGTTGGTGAAAATTACTCATAGGATGACAGCTTAGAGTATTATGAAGTTTTTAAAGAACTATTATCAAAACATGGACGAAATTGTGTTGCAGGATAGTGAGGTTTTCAAGTAAAAGTTGAAGAGTTTCTGTAGTATGTTACAGGTACAGTAGATTCTGTTAGCTGGCACCCATGGGGATTGGTAAGTGCTGGATAAATGTACCTGGCACACTCAAGCAACCAGCAAAAAAATTGAAGATCTTTTTGTACCAGTTGCTTGAGAGTGCTGGTTGCTTGAGTTCCAGTTAACTGAGTCTACTATAATTGCTAAAAGTGATAGAAAATTGTTGCTAACATATTAACTGATTCTGATTGTTATTCTTTACTGAGTAAAAAATACTGGTTTACTAAGTAACTCTCTTGGACAAAGTCTTTCTGAATGTGCTAGGTAAGTGTAATTTTAAGCATATGTTGTTTTTAGCAGCCTCCCATACCCATTCTGATAGAATTTTTAAGACTTTATTTTTTAAATAATTACAGATTTTTTCACAGGAAGTCACAAAGATTGTACTGAGGTCCATGCATACTTTATTCTCTTAGTGATTACATCTTATGCAACTATAGTGTAATATTAAAACCAGCAATTTGACATTGGTACAAAGTATGTATATAGTTCTTTTTTATTTTATTATAGGTATTGATTTGTATAATCACCATTGCAGTCAAGATAACAGACATATTTCATTACCACAAAGATCTCCCTTACGCTTTCCCCTTTTATAGTAATACCCACCCCCTCCTTTGCATCATATATAACCTTTGGCAATTACTAATTTGTTCTTCATCTTTATAAATTTTTATTTTCAAATGTTATATAAATGGAATTATGCAGTATATGAGGTTGGCTTTTTTTCATTCAGCATAATGTCTTTGAGATCCATTGTGTGTCTGAGTCTGTTTCTCTTATTGATGTGTAGTAGTTTGTGGTATGACTGTTTGCTACAGTTTAAAATTTGCTTTTGAGGGATATTTTGGTTGTTTCCAGTTTTGTTTTATTACAAATCTGATATGAACACTTGTCCACAGATTTTAAAATCTTTAAGTATTTTAAAAAACTCTAGAGATAAATGCTAGTAATATTAAGTTTTCTCCCTATGAGAATCAGCTGGGTTTTAAATATTAATCTAAAATCTTAGGTCTAAGTGTGTAGATTTCTTTACCTTTTTATCTTTGTATTATTTCTCAAACTTAATATCCTTTTTGGCTGTGACACTTCCAATCCATTTGGTGGTAATGACATTAAGGAATATATATATAATGGTAGGGGGTTATTTTTCTTGTAGCTTCTGAAGCATCTTGATTTTTCTTTAATATCTCTTTAAAGACACTGTTGTCTAAAGCTAAACCTTTCTTATATGTATTTTCTAAAAATTTAAGGCTTATAAGTAGTTTTTGGCATTTATTTAATGAATGAAAATATTGGTATGAGATCTTGAGTATGAGAGTAGAATTTTTGAAAAGCATTGATAATGGTGTTGATCTTTTACTTATTTATTTTAAACACATGATCGAAGTCTAGGGCTCTTTTGCATATACAGAAAGGCTATAAGTTTATGGAAACGATTCAGAAGGACAGCAGTTGGTAAAGGAGAGAGGTAATAAAAACAGCTCTAATGGAGATATTGGTCTTTGCTAGGTGAAGAGAGCCAGGGAGAAGATGAGTGTAAGTAGATAAAGTAGAATTTACATATGCTTGCTTTAGTTTTCTCAGAGACATCTGAGTTGTGATTGTTGGTAAGTTGAAAGTGAGGGGTGAAGGAAAGTGGGAGAAGTTTGAGGAAAGAGTATTAGTATGAAGTGACCCTTTCAGGGAATGGGGAAAGTGGGTTTAATTGAGGTAAAGTAGGATTTTTATCCTATGCATTACCAATTTGGAAGTTTGAGATTATGAAATTGAATCTCTTAGCTTGCTTGTGATTCCTCCCAAATTTCCAAATGCCCAACCCCCAATTGTACATTGGTTATTGTATAGGTACAGAGAAAACATGGTAGGGTCTTTATAAAGAAAGATAGATGGAATTAATTGAGGGGGACGTGTAAACAAGTTATGGCATTTTTAGTTTGACGGAAGGGAGGGGAGAGAAAGAACGTGTGCACGCTCACATGTTTTATGGAAAATTAAAACTTGGTGATGTCAGTGTATTGAGTGGAAATTTTTATGTGGTAGATGCAAATGTATGTAGCAGTGAGGGATGTGAGCCCCAGGTGAGGTGGAAGAATAACAAGGGTATGATAGTCTGAGCAGTATGAACAAAATTCATATTTTGAAGACCTATGTCAATGTCAAATAGATTGTTGAGGCTGAAGTGTAGAATAGCACCAATAGAGATGAGGTAATTAAAGAACTGAGTGGTCAGGCTATTGTATATCTTGCACATTTTTCAATTGGTAATAGCAGTGACAGTTAAGGATTAAGGAAGAGTGTTCTATTCTAGTTGTTAATGAGGAGGAATGGATGGAGTAGCTGGACAGCATGTTTTTTAGAGAACAGAATTATAAACAGATGTGGTGGGGAGATAGGATTTGGTGTTGACATGGGACTGCTTTTGCTACTTGTGTGTAGGCTAGCAGAGAAGAAGCTACCATGATGGAGAAGTGATGGCGACTTATCTCAAGTTTTACTCCACTCAGTTAAAGAAGATAGTGGAACAGTAGGAGTTCCAGTGTGGGTAGGGGATTGAGTCAGAGTTAGGGAGATATAGAGAAATTTGAGGAAAGAACCCTGGTATGAAGATTGATGTCAGACCTAGGCTTTTGGTGGTGACTGGGGTGTACAGGGATGTGCAGCAGTAGAAGTCCTGGCAGTCTCTGAGCTGATATGGGCAACCATTGCTATTATGTAATCTCAGATGTTTCCCTCCATGTAAATTTTTTAGGGCTTAGCTTCAACTCTCTGAAGGGTCTAATGAAGTATGTAGGATAGTATTTTAGGTGGTAATTTACTGAAGCTAGACACAGTGGAATGGTACTCTTAGGAACCATGATGTGTTTAAAACTGCACAGGTGTACTTTTAATTTAATTTAATGTGCTTTTTTTTTTTTTGTATTTTAAATAGGAACAGCTTTTAGATTGCAAAGGTGAAGATGGATGGAACAAACTTTTTGACTTGATTCAGTCAGAACTTTATGCAAGACCTGATGATGTCTATGTAAACATTCGACTAGTAGAGCTGTATCGCTCAAATAAAAGATTGAAGGATGCTGTGGCCCACTGCCATGAGGCAGAGAGAAACATAACTTTGCGTTCAAATTTAGAATGGAATTCATGTGTTATACAGACCCTTAAGGTAGGTAAAAACTGGGAAGCCGGGATGGCTCAGTGGGTTAAGCACTAGCTTTGCAGCCCTGGGGACCGAGGATCGAATCCTGGCCCCTGCCAACCCATATGCTGAACTGGGGAGTGCCCCCAGTTTGGTTCTCACCGGGGTGAGACACTGGCCCAGTTACTGCCCTGCACAGCCCCACGCCCACCTGTGGAATGAAACTATGTGGAAAAACCAATGATGTGCAACTATGGAGACTATTCTGGGCTCTCCCACTTCTCTCTGTCTCTATCTCTGTCTCTCTCTGTCTCTCTCTCTCTCTTGAAAAACAGTAAAAAATAAATCTTAAAAAAAAAAAGGTAGATAAAAACTGTTGTCTTTACATTTCTATATAAACTATTACCACACATTCCTTTGTATTTAAGAAGCGCTCCCCTCAATGCCCCTCAGACTTAAGTTTTTACATTTCTGTATAGCAATGTGAAATGAAATTTTTACTATGATGATTTCAATTTATAATGGGTATATTGGAGAGAGAAACATGATGAATATATAGCTATGTGTGTGTATGTATATTTGGTGTTTTCATAGGCTGATGTAAAAATAGGGTTTTATAATACAGGAAAGGGGAAAGGAATTTGTAGGCATAAATTGATCAATTTGTGACACTTGATAAATTTTAAATTTTGTAACTTAGTGTTCTTTCTACAAAATAGGAATATCTGGAATCTTCACAGTATTTGGAGTCTGATGAAAATAACTGGAGAACAACCAATAATGACTTACTGCTGGCCTATGCTAACCTTATGTTTCTTACACTCTCCACTAGAGATGTGCAAGAAAGCAGAGAATTATTGGAAAGGTATATTGATTTATGGACAGCACTTCAGTGTAAATTATAGATTTTCTTTTTGTACTAATTCAGTTTATTGGTGTAAATATTTATTGTATTATTATTATTTCTGTAATGTACCCAGGGTGATAGATAGTATGAAGAACCACTTAGAAAGAATCCTTCTCTTGTGGGGATATTAAAATTGGTTTTGTATGACTTTGCTTTTTAGAGAATCATGTAATTGTTCAGGCTTGATTAAATTATGTTTATAGTTAATATCCAGTTTTGACATGCTTAGTAGTCAAGTCTGAAAGTGAATGTTTTAACTATTTTATATTTTATTTTAAAAGATGATATAATCTTGAGTGGAAATCAGAATAAACTTTGTGAAACATTCTAGTATAAGCAGATAACATCACTAGTATTTCAGAAAATAATTTTTTAGCTTAGAAACAAGATAACCTATATAATGTGTGATTTTTCTTTTTCCTTAAATTTGATTTTGAGGACCATTATCTCATTTAATAAAATAAACGCCATTGAACAAAGACATAACTTGGGTTTTCATGATAATGTTAGCTTTAGAGCAGTGGTTGACTAGTTTGTGGGCCAAATATGGCTTACTGCCTGATTTTGTGAGAAAGTTTCACTGGAACACAGCCATGCTGTGTTATGTATTATCTGTAACTGTTTTTATACTACAATTGTAGAGTCGAGCAGTTGTGACAGATTTTGTATTCCTGGAAAGCCAGTAAATAGCCCTTTAAAGAAAAAGTTTGCCAATTCCTACTTTAGACTTTTTATTTGAAAAGTAATTCTTGTTCCCCCATCTGGCATATGGAAAGAAGTTATTTCCACTGTGCTGCAGGTGGATAAGTAGCTTTCTTGAAGGAGTAATTAGTATCCTAGAAAATCTAACTTGAACTTTTAGATAATTTTAGAAAAAATTTAGGATGTTTTCTTTTGTATGTATGGCTTATAAACTCAGACATTTTTGTGTCACTTGAGAAAATGAGAGTGAAAATTAACTGAATTCCTTAGAGTATTATAAAAATAATTCTAACTTCATGGATCTCCTGAAGGGGTCTTGAGAACCTCCATGGGTCCCTGGAACTCACTCATTAGAAGCAATATTTGTTGCACAGATTTCTTATAATCTACTTTAAAATTATGTTTCACATTTGTATTAAATGTTTGCATTAGTTTTTCATACAAAGTGAAGATTCTGAGGACCATTAGGATTTAGAAGCACTAATTAGTACATAGCTTACAAATAATAGTGAGAAATGCAATTTATTTATCTCTAATTATCTGCATAGTAAGGGGAACAATTATAGTGTTGACAACCCAAATATCTTACCAGTTATTTACTTATAATTTGAATAAGGCAAGTCTAATTTGAAAAATTTTAACTTTGAATTAAATAATGAAACCATGTTATTGAGAAGAAACTAGAAAACATTTTAGTTTCCCAGCTCGATTCTGATATATTATAAAACTTAAATAACATAATAAGTAATCTTATTTGATTTGTGTATTTTTTGTGATTGGAGGGCTAGAACTATTTTGGAATAAAATGTCACTCTAGAGGTTAAGCTTGAATTATGTGGAATATAATATAATAAGGAAGTATGTGGAATAAAAATAACTACTAGATGATTCGTAATTTATAAAATAGGAACATGGATAATTAGGAGTTTGAATTTGGAAGAAGATGAAGCTTGAAATAAATTATTTTGTTTTGAGTTAAAATTATTTACAATATAGCATTTAATACCTGTTTAATGTTTTGATATTACAGTTTTGATAGTGCTCTTCAGTCTGTGAAATCTTGTGTGGGTGGAAATGATGAACTGTCAGCTACTTTCTTTGAAATAAAAGGACATCTCTACATGCATGCTGGTGCTTTGCTTTTGAAGATGGGTCAGCATAGTGATGTGCAATGGCGAGCTCTCTCTGAGCTGGCTGCATTGTGCTATCTTATAGCATTTCAGGTAAGCCTTTTTCAGTTTTGGGTACAATTGACATTTCACTAAAACTTGTATTTCACTTGGAAGTGTGTCCTGGTACATAATGAAAATCTGAATAAGCCTGTAGAATTATTCAAATTGAAATGAAATAGTTAATTCGATCAATGAAAATAAGAATTACAATATTGACGAGGCTGGTGAAGCAGGAACATTGATGCATCGCTGGTGGCAGGCTACGTTGCTGTAATTTATTGGAAGACCCGTTTGCAGAGTGCTCTTTTTACTCTGCCATTTCTGGGAACCTATAGTAAGGAAATAATCTCAAATATGGATAAAACTTGATTCAAAAAGATACATATAACTTGTACAAAAACCCTAAGTAAGTAAAGTTTGAGGTATGGTTATGAAAGGGTCACTATAGAGTTATTTTTAGAGGAGGCTTTTTTTTGTGTGTGTGTGTGTGTGTAGTTCATATTACATAGATCTTCGAACGAACATTGTAGTCAGCCCACAATGTTAAGTGCTACTGTTTGCTCAGTGGAAGTATTTAGGTTCATAAGAACTATTTTAATGTGTTGAAAAACATATATGTAATATGTATATTACAGTGAGAATGCAGTTTTATTGTTTTGTTTAGTGAGCTTGCATTAATTCAGAGATGAAAAGAAATAAACAGTATGCCAAAAATTCAGTAAGCCCTGTTTATAAAAATAGTTAGCTTTAGTGAGTGACCTTTTGCCTGAGGTTCAAAAGAATATATTAGTGAAGTTTTTGAATTTGCTAATTTACACAAGCATTAAAAGGTTCTTATGATTGATACTTTTATGCATTCTCAAGTAGCTGACAGTTTTATTTTTAATGGAAACAAATCTATTAAAGTTTTTCTGATAAATATGTATATTATAATTAATACACATAGTCAGCAGTTTTAAACTTGGACCTTTTTTAAATAGTAAAAAATAATTTTTTTAACCTATTCACTCAAGTCTCTTTTTCCTAGAAAACAACCACTTTTAACAGTTTCTTGGGTATTCAGAATTTTTCTACATATGCAAGCATATAACACAAACCCTTTCTTTGCTTTTGAAAATTGTTTTGCCTTAGTGGAGATGTGCTTTGTCTACCATTGAATGAATATCTTGTTTTTTCACTGTTTTTCCATTGTTCACATAGGTGTTTGCACATAGATGTTTACCTCAGTTTCTTTCTACCTACCATATATTTCCACTGAATGAATAAATAATGGAAACTTCTTAGATTCCTAGATTTTACTTCCTCATTTATTGTAAAGTTTAATTATCAAATGATTGTAAGCATTCAAGGGAAGTGTGGACTGGATTAGGGGTCCTTATGGAATCGTGCCAGGCTAACTTCTTTAATGATAGGGTTTTCAGACTTTTTCAGGGGAAAGTTGTGGTTCTAGTAAGTATATCTGCATTTCAGCTACAAATTAAACATTCTCTCTTGAAGCATTTTATTAAGATGAGGAAATTTTGACATGAGATGATGTGACTCAATGGATTCATAACCATTTAACTGGTCACATATGATGGCTGCTGAATAATTTCATAAAAGAGGCCAGGTGTATGAATTTTGTGCTCTTTAACAAAGACTACAAAGTTTGTCATCGTGTTTAGAATATTTATGGGAAAGAGTATATTGTGAAAATTCCTACCTCTTCCTTGGTCATTTACTTCTCTTCCTAAAGGAGCTAATGTTTTTAGTTTGTTGTGAGTTCTAGTAGAAATTTTTGTACATACACAAGCAAATACACACACATTCCCACTCCCCTTTAAAAAATACAGATAGAAAACATTTTATACATTTTATTTATTTTGGTTTATTTCCATGAGATATATCAGGTGATATTTCTGTATCATTATAGAAAGCATAGCATGTGTAGAGCATCCTCATTTGTTTTGATGGTTACATATGAGGTCTGACAGTTAAGTCACAAACTTGCCACTGTGTACTTAGGTTGGCAGCACTGTGCAGACAACTCAGTAAGTTTTTATAACCTCAGTATATCTGTGTCTCAGCTGTGTTTGTGTCAACGTGTGGCAGTGTCTTGCTGAGTGACTTTCATTGTTGTGTGTTTTTGTGTGCTGTTATGAGAACATTAGAGCTTAAGTGAGAGCAGTGAACAAACATTAAATTTCTTGTTTAACTTCTTAAGAGTGGAAGTGAAGTCAGGGGCATGTTAGTCCAAGTTTATGGGGATAATGCCATGAAGAAAATGGCAGTGTACAAATGGATTAAATGTTTTTCTGAGGGGAGAGAAAGCATCTCTGCTGAAGAGAGGTGAGGGTGACCAGTAAGGAACAAGCATAACTGACAAGCATTGCAAAAACCCTGTCAAATTGTGTGTCTAAATTGATGGTTGACTGTGAGCAGCATAGCAGACCCAAGTAAACATGGATAGAGAAACAGTTTGGAAAATATTAACTGAAAATCTTGGCATGAGAAAGGTGTGTGCAGAAATGGTTCTGAAGGAGCTTACCAATGAATGAAAGCAGAGGAAAGTTGGAAGTATGCCAAGACCTTTTGGCGAGGCAAGAGGATGTTTTGGGCTGTGTAACATGGGTGTACCAATATGACACTGAAACAAAGGGTGAAAGTGCACAATGGAAGTCAGCCAATTCACCGTGATCAAAAAAGTCTGTCAGTCCAAATAAAGACTGACCTTTTTTCATACCATAGGGATTATTCATTATGAATTTTTACCAGCTATGGATAGTCAACCAAATTGACTGTTAGGAAGTGCTGAAAAGGCCATGTGTAAAAGCAAGAGGAAAATGACCTGAACTTTTCACCAGTGATTCATGGCTCTTGAATCCCTGTCTGTGAGGGAGTTTTTAGCCAGTAAACAAATAACTGTATTGGAACACCCTCCCTACTCACCTGATCTGGCCCCCAGTGACTTTTTTCTGTACCTGAAAATAAAGGAAATATTGAAAGAAAGACATTTTAATGACATCCAGAACATCAAGGGTAATACAGTGATGGCTCTGATGGCCATTCCAGAAAAAGAGTTCCAAAATTTCTTCGAAGGGTGAACTAGGCACTGGTGTCAGTGCATAGCTTCCTAAGAGGGGGAGTACATTGAAGGTGATCATAGTGATATTCAGCAATAAGGTATGTAGCACTTTTCTAGGATGAGTTTGTGAACTTAATTATCAGATCTTGTATTAGTATATGGATATATGACAGTTTTGAGTTTTGTTAAACCAGTGCCCAAAAACCAAGTCATTAGGTTATTTCTGCCTTTTTTAAATTTAAATTTACATTTTATTTTTTTCATCTAATCTATTAGGTAGATATTATTAATCTCTATATTTTTTATTTTTGTTAACTTTATTGAGGTGACATTAATTGATACCAATTACATTGTTTCCAGGTGTACAGTTCTACATTACATTGTCTATACATTGTACTTCTGCTTTTTTGCTATGCTACTTCAGATAATGTGCTGTTTCATATGTGAAAATTTATGGATAGAATAAGCTTCTCTGAAAGAATTTCAGGATCACAGTGTGTCTATGCATTTATAATTGTTAGAGCTATTGCCAGATTTCCAACCTCACAGGTTACATTTCCGATTAAAAAAGTCCTTAGAAATTTAATAGCAGTTATCCCAGCAGTATTCATATGGTTGCTTGTAGGCTATTTCCAGTAAGTGATTATTGCCTGTGACTGATCATTTTCAGTGATGTACATTCACTGTTTTTCAAGGAGGGAGTCTATTGCATTTTGGGGTAATTTGGTTCTTGGTGCTTCCTTATATGAGTAAAAATGTTCTTCAAACTGCTACCTATTCCTAGCGTTTTTTCTTTTGGTGCTACTAAGAAAGTCTAACCCTCTTTTACAAGGTGATTTTTCCTAATATCTGAACACAGCATATTGTATTTTTTCTTCACCCTTCTGTTTATTAATGATCCTTTGAGCTCTTCTCCATAGGGTATGGCATCGAGTCCTTTTACTCTCTTGGTTGTCCCAGTTTATCCCAGTAGTATCCCATATTGTCCATGCTCTTGAAAATACGCTGTTCAATGTGGCATTTCTAAGTATGTTTTCGTGCTCTGTAAAATAGTGCTGTCTCCTCTTCTGCTATAGTTCTGTTTATGCAGGGCAGAAAACTTTTCTAAATATTCCATTTTCTCAAATGCCATTCATGTGTGCTTTTAGTAGAAAGTAATTTCTCAGACATGCTCTTTGCAGGCATCTTTTATAGATTATCTAAGTTCTTTGGTTCCTAGTTTTTTGCAGTTAGTTTTTCCAACTCAGTTTAACTGTTGGTTAACTGGTTATGCATTATTAAAAAGTATAATATGATCAAAAGGAACATCTTACTGTTAGAAACATGGGTAACACTAAATTAAGATTTTTGATTTTAAAATTACCAGATTCCAAGACCAAAGATTAAATTAATAAAAGGAGAAGGTGGACAAAATCTGCTAGAATCGATGGCCTATGATCGTCTGAGCCAATCAGGTAATAGTAATGTTTAACTGATTTTATTTTAAAAAGAAGAGAGGAACATTTTTTGAAAAAGAATAAAGGAATATATCTTACAATAATATCTTCTGTCTGTCCAGGAGATAATTTGTCATAGTCATTTATTTTTCTTTGCCATATTGGATTAGGGCAAGAGATACACCAAGAACTAGAAGAAATGATAAATTCTGAAAAAGGAACAAATATTTGATATTGTTTGCTCCCTGATGGAGAAACTCCTTAACCCTTCCTTTATCTAGCTGCTAGAGCCTCTATCCTGAATATTATAAAGCAGTTCCTAAACTACGAATAATTGCTGAATTGCCAACCATTTAACATCAGGTGCTTATAAAGACACTGCTGTGGGAGTTACAAAGATGAAGGAAGATACAGATCTCTCTCTTAAGGAACTGACAACATAGTAAGGAAGATAGAAGATTCTACTCACATTCTGTTAGGCTCTTGGAATTTGTAGGTTTATTACCAGTTTTGACTATTTGGGATAGATCCTAAAAGTCTGTGATAATGTTACCTGGTTTTGCTAATGCAAAAGCTTCAAGTTGTAATATTTATATACCGGTAGCCAGTGAATCAAACAATGAACTGAAGAACTATGACTTTCTGTAGGAAGCAGTTTTGACATGAATTGAATGAACATGTGACATAAAGAGCAAGAAGTAGTATTAAAGCTTCTGTTAGCTTTGGTCTATAGTTAGGCTATTGATGGTCTAAGCTTATATTGCTCTTCTATCCCACAGTCTATGTTTTTGTGGGAGGTAGACGTTCAGTCCTTGAAGAAGTGACTTTGCATTTTCCCCCTATGTCTCCTTTCTACCTTTGCAGGGGTGTCAGTGTCATAGTTCATAAAATGAGCTGTGTGTGTTTTATTGTCTTTGATCTGGGCATTCCTGAGCTTGTCTCTGCAAACTTTGGGAGATACAATAGTCTGGTGGTAACCAAATCTGACTGACCAGCAGAATTAACTTCAAGGATTTCCATTTTTGTTTTTGTTTTAAACAGCTTAATTGAGATAAAATTAACAAATACTATATAATTTATTCATTTTAAGTATACAATTTAGTGGTTTTTTAAGTATGTTCACAGAATTGTTCAGACTTTACCACAGTCGATTTTAAAACATGTTTATTGGGGATGCCGGGATGGCTAAGCTGGTTAAGTACTTGTCTTGGCAGCCCTAGGATTTGCGGATCCAATCATGGCCTGTACGGACCCATATGCTGAACTGGGGTGCACCCCTAGTTCATCTCTCACCAGGGCAAGCTTCTTCCTAAGTGGGAAATCCATGGTTCAGCTCCCACCCTGGGCGTGCTTCCCAATATGGGAGGCCATGGCTCACGCACGGGGCATGCCTCCCAGTGGAGAGACATCCCCCCCCCCCCCACACACACACCCAGTTTCCTGCCCTAAGCAGCCCTGTGCCCATCTGTGGAGTGAAAACTAAGTAAAAGACTAATGATATGCAACTATGGAGACTGCTTTGGGCCCTCTCCCTTCTCTCTCTCTCTCTCTGTCTCCCTCTCTGTGTCAAAAACAATAAAATCTTTAAAACATGTTTATTCCTTCATAAAGAAACCTCATACCTATTAGCAATCCTCTTATCTCCCCCCAAACCTAGTTCTAGCCACCGCTAGTTTCCTGTATCTTTAGATTTCTCTTGTCTGGATATTTCACATATATTGAATCATACAATATGCAATCTTTTGTGACTGACTTTTACTTAAATAGTGTTTTCAAGGTTCATCCATGTTGAAGCATGTACTAGAACTTTATCCAAGGGCTGTTTTTGAAATATATTATCACCCCAAACTTATGGAATCAAAATCTCTGAAAATTGGGCCTGGAAATAAATATATTTTAAAAGCTTTTTAAAGGATTAATTTTGAGCAGCCAATGTGTTGGTCAGGTCAGAGAATATGAGGTTGTATCTTTGGCATTTTTCATAACACATTTCTTTCTGTTTGTCTGTCTTCCTCCCTCCCTTTTTTTTGTTTCCTTTTACGCTAGCATACTATTAAACCTGTAATGTCCATTAAATTTTTTGCATAAGCACCTTTTATATTGTCCAGATGTGGTGGTTGAGTTTGAGGGTTAGGTCTCATATTGTTATTTCCCCTTAGGGCATAAGAATAAAACTGTTGAGGAATATGAGTAAAAACAATCTATTTTTTAAAATTTTATTTTATGTTTTTGAGAGAGAGAGAGAAGGTGGGGATCAGAGCAGTCTCCATAGTTGTACCGGTGGATGTGGGGCTATGCAGGGCAGGAACTGAACTGGGGTTCTCCCACATGGGAGGCGAGAAACTTCACCACAGAGCCATCTCAGTGGTTACCAGTTGCATTGCAGTTTAGCATATGGGGCTTACACCAGCCAGGGCTGGCCGGGGCCAGTGCCAGGAATCGATACCTGGGCCTTGTGATTGAGAGACAAGTGCTCAACTGCTTAGCTATCCTGGAATCCCAGTCTGTGTATTTGAAATGATGGAAGTAATTTGTTTTTCAGGGCACATGCTGCTAAACTTAAGTCGTGACAAGCAAAATTTTTTAAAGGAAGTTGTAGAATCCTTTGCCAATAAAAGTGGGCAGTCTGCATTATATGATGCTCTGTTTTCCAGCCAGTCACCTAAGGAAAGCTCTTTCCTTGGTAGTGATGATATTGGAAATATTGATGTACAAGTACCAGAGCCTGATGCTTTGGCTAGATATGATGTTGGTAAGTTGTATCTTTCAAAGGAAACTTTTTGTATCTTAATCCTTTTAGATTAGGAGAAAAATTGCTCATGATCTCATTACCAAGAAATAATGACTTACCGGTAGTATTTTCCCGTATTCCTTTCAGGTTTTTTTGGGGATGGTAGTGGTGTTGATACGTGTTTCTTATAAATACTTGTTTATGCTATGAATTTTACTTTATTTTTTTAAGAATTCTCTCCCATTGTGTCTATCTTTGTACATATGAATTTTAATGGCAATATAATCTGTTTCATGAATTAGCCATAATTTGCTTGACACTTTTTGTAGGGTATCCAAGTTGTTTCCATTTTTTTCTGTTAAAAATATAGTATGATGAAAGCTTTAATGTAAAATGGCTCCATTTCAAAATTTTCAGTAGATTCCTGAAAAATAGAATCACTGGGACAGAGTTGATGAACATGTTTGTCTCTTACAAATTGCTATATTGCCAGAAAGGCTGTACCTCTTTATATTTTCAGAAGTTTGTAGCTTTTTCAGTATTGAATATCTTCTGGAAGAAGAGATCTCTTTTCTGCCCTAATAGGTTAATGTAGTGATATTCCATTGTTTTAATGAGACTACTGAAAGGAAAATCTCTTCTTTTCTTAGATGGACTTGTAAATAACTGCCTATGTCACAACTGTTTCTATTAAAATTCCTAGACATAAAATGTGAATACCTTTAATAAGAACATGGGACTTTACTTATAGAATTTCCCCCAGCTCTGATTTAGAAAACCAAGTATAAAATTAAGATAAAATTATATTTAATGTGAATCACTTGTTGACAAAACTGATGAAGTTTTCAAAAGCCTCAGGCCAGTTTTCCCCCCTTTATTTCAGGTGCCATTCGAGCACATAATGGTAGCCTTCAGCACCTTACCTGGCTTGGCTTACAGTGGAATTCATTGCCTAACTTACCTGCAATTCGAAAATGGCTAAAACAGCTTTTTCATCATTTGCCCCAGGAAACCTCAAGACTTGAAACAAATGCACCTGAATCAATATGTATTTTAGACCTTGAAGTAAGCAAAGATTTTAACAAACCAAGTATTTTGAGTTTTGTTTAACTTTTTCTAACTTAAATTGATTATTCTTTAAATAAAACAGGTATTTCTACTTGGAGTAATATATACCAGCCACTTACAATTAAAGGAGAAATGTAGTTCTCACTACAACTTTTATCATCCATTATGTTTGCCACTTCCTGTGTGTAAACAGCTTTGTACAGAGAGACAAAAGTCTTGGTGGGATGCAGTTTGTAATCTGATTCACAGAAAAGCAATGTAAGTAATAAAACAAAAATGTTCCTTTAACTTACTACATAGGTGTTTTGTTTAAAAACCTATTAATTTAAAAACGTATTCCCGGGGAAGCCCGGATGGCTCAGTGGGTTAAGCGCTCACTTTGCAGCCCCAGGGACTGAGGATCGAATCCTGGCCCCAGCCCATGCGGACCCATATGCTGAACTGGGGAGTGTCCCCAGTTCATTTCTCACTGCCCAGTTCCTGCCCTGTGCAGCCCCACGCCCACCTGTGGAATGAAACTATGTGGAAAAACCAATGATGTGCAACTGTGGAGACTGTTCTGGGCCCTCCCCCTTCTCTCTGTCTCTGACTGTATCTCTCTATTTGTCAAAAACAAATAAATCTTAAAAAAAAAAAAAATAAAATAAAAACGTATTCCCTAGGTATTATGTGAAGATTTAATTAATCATGTGATGATTAACATGTGAGTGTTGAAATGCATGTTTATGGATAATTTTATTAAATATAACTTTTTTTAGCCCTGGAACCTCAGCAAAATTGCGACTTCTAGTTCAGCATGACATAAATACTCTAAGGGGCCAGGAAAAACACGGCCTTCAACCTGCTTTGCTTGTACATTGGGCAAAATACCTTCAGAAAACGGTGAGTTTATTGGAGTGTAAGTATATTTAAGGACATTACCTTGTTTTTTAAGAAACAGTAAACTTTTCATTGACAGTCATTTACTTGTAAAAACAGTAGCAGTGAATGCATTTTATGCCAGATGAAATGTATTTTTTAAGTCTTGCCACACAGTAGTTAATATAGTTAAAATATAGGCACTTAGAACAGTGCCTGACACAGTAAATGTTACATAAGTATTAACTGTTTTTACTTAATATTTAAGTTGTGATAATTGTCTGGCCTGGAAATTAAAAAGTTCAGGAGCACAAGACTTTGTTTGTAAGGGCATTATAGATCTTTCTAAATGTTTGAGGTCTGCTCTGTGGCAGGATTAGTTGTAGAAGTTTAGCTCTTTGACCAAACTGTGATACTTACAGAGCAGCTGATTTTGGCTATCTAAAAATGGCAACTTTAAAAAAATAGATTGGGCTGCCTATTAGGTTAGTGTTAATGAAAGTGTATAAAACCTGGTTCTGATTTGATCATTGGTATTAAGATGGCTAGTTATTCCAATATTTGATAAGTTGAGCTTATGACTTGAGATTTTGTTTTGTCTTGATTTGAAATTTTAAGTTGTTCAGGCCATTTATAAATTAATTTTTAGATCTGATTATTTGTGTTTCTTAGGTTGTATGCTTTTAACTTTGTATTTTAGGGCAGTGGTCTTAATTCTTTTTATGATCAACGGGAATACATAGGCAGAAGTGTTCATTACTGGAAGAAGGTTTTGCCATTGTTGAAGATAATCAAAAAGAAGAGCAGTATTCCTGAACCTACTGACCCTCTGTTTAAACATTTTCATAGTGCGGACATCCAGGTAAAAGAGGATCCTTTTGTGAATTAATTGGAGATGTGGATTTCTAGTTTATAAACAAAAAAATGGAGGTATACATTCTTTAAATTAATCGCCTGACTATTTAATGGTAGGTCTTGTTTCTAAATCCACTAGTTGTCACAATGAAATATAGCAGAAGAGAATATGGAGGGGAAGCCGGAATGGCTCAGCGGGTTAAGTGCTCGCTTTGCAGCCCTGGGGTCCGAGGATGAATCCTGGCCCTGGCCCGTGTGAACCCATATGCTGAACTGGGGTATGCTTCCCATGCGGGAAGCCCCCGGCCCGGTTCCCACCCTGCACAACCCCCATCCACCTGTGTGGAATGAAACCATGTCAAAAACTTAACATGTACAACTATGGAGACTGCCCTGGAGACTGCCATAGATGTACAACTATGGAGACTCCCCCATCTCTCTGTCTCTGTCTTTCTCTCTGTCAAAAACAATAAATCTTTAAAAAAAAAAAAAATACTGAGATGTTAATCTCATTAGATCATATAAAATCTTTGGGAAATCATTTGGGTTTGATATTCTGGGTAGAGCCATGTTAACTAAAAATTATTAAATGTGTTCAGGCATCTGAAATTGGAGAATATGAAGAAGAAGCACACATAACATTTGCTATATTGGATGCAGTTAATGGAAACATAGAAGATGCTATGACTGCTTTTGAATCTATAAAAAATGTTGTTTCTTATTGGAATCTTGCCCTGGTAAGTAGATGTGATAGTTGAATTAAAAGTTTTGATTTTAAAAACTTGATTGTTTCTTAAAAGCATTCTTTGTGTAGATTTTTTATAGGAAAGCAGAAGAAATTGAAAATGATGCCCTTTCCCCTGAAGAACAAGAAGAATGCAAAAATTATCTGAGAAAGACCAGGGATTACCTACTAAAGATTTTAGATGACAGTGATTCAAATCTTTCAGTAGTCAAGAAAGTAAGTTGTAGGTTGTTTGTTCTTTCTTATTATTGACAATTGGGTGATAATTATTTTTGTCTTGGTTTTATATTTTGATAATTTCAAAAGTGCTCAGTAATACCTTATAATTAATGCATAGAAGGGGTGTATGTGTAAATATTTAATTAGGATTACTTTGTCTTAAGTTTGGTGTTTCTTTTTAAAATTGAGAATCTAGGTTTATAGTATTACAAAAATACTTATTGGGTAATCAGAAAAGCTTTCTAAGGTAGGACATTTATTTTTGTTAATGTGGCAATCTAAGGAAAGCATGTATTGCTACCTAAGGACTAGTTTAGTTCTTCATGAATTTGCCAGTTAAACATTTTATTGAAATCAAAAGTAGATGGCTGGCAGCTTTCAGAGCATTTCTTCTCATCTTCATCATTTGCTATGGACTGCCTTTTTTCCAGCTCTCAGCAGTTTGAGACTGTTGTGATGGTATTAACTTCAGTTATATTTGATTTTATAAGTATCTTGTTGATCAATTTGTGTTGCTGCTTTTAGATTAGGATTTATGTTGTCTGGTGCATTCTAGCATTTATATTTCCCCATTAAAAATCATTTAGTGAACATCAGTAACTTACTTTGTTTACACTGAAAAATTTCCCAAGTTAACATTCTTCTACACTTATTATGGCTAACAGAAAGAATAGAAACATTATAGACTTTAGAATCAGAAGATTTTAGGTTACAAAGCAGTTCCATGTCTGTTATTACTTAAAGTATAAATTCCTTTCTGTGTAAAAGTGAGAAAAAGTAAATTTGTAAAATACAATCTTTTCATTTATTTAAGAATTTTTACTTTGGTAGTTTTGCAAATTGAGGACCTTGATTATGCCTTTTGTTTTTAGTTGCCTGTGCCCCTGGAGTCTGTAAAAGAGATGTTTAATTCAGTCATGCAGGAACTTGATGACTATAGTGAAGGAGGTCCTCTTCATAAAAATGGTTCTTTGCGAAATGCAGACTCAGAAATAAAACATTCTACACCATCACCTACCAAATATTCTCTATCACCAAGTAAAAGTTACAAGGTAAGTGGGAAAAAGATGAATCACATTGTGAAATACATTTTCTTCTAAATGTTCAAAATTATTATTATTATTATTTTTTTTTTTAGTATTCTCCCAAAACACCACCTCAGTGGGCAGAAGATCAAAATTCTTTATTGAAAATGATTTGTCAACAAGTAGAGGCCATTAAGGTAAATCACTTAATTTCTCTAAATTGTGCCTCCCTTGTTCCAAGATTCCTTTCTTGACCACTCCCTCACTTCTTTCTAAAGCTGTTCAGAATGTTCCTCTGCCATCCTACTATAGAATCATGCTATGTTTTACACCTACATATTGACACCATATTTTTTGGAATTACTTAACGTTTGCTCCACCAGATAGATGTGAATCCTTCAAAGACAGACTATTTTATCCAAAACACAGCATTGATCATGGCATAGAGGAAGTCTGCAGGTGACTGAATTGAACTAGTGAACTATGCTAATCATACCATGGTCTATGAGTTCATTTCTCAGCTGTGGTTGTATGTGTCAGATTTATAGCTTGAAATTGACAAGTGGTTTAAGCTTCAGAAAATACCTTTTTAATATTTTAATCTGAATTTGACTTTATTATGTAAGGAGTAGTTATATATACATGATATTATTTTAACTGTTATGGAAGTGACCTTAACTATAGGCTAAAAGGAGTTTTACTTCTTGAGAATTGGAGGGCCATTTTGGAGGTTCTGTAGTTGTGAAGGGTGGTGTCATTTTGTTGTCTATAAAACAACAAATCTGATAGCCATGTAGCTACCATTAGAAGGCAGTATGTCTGCCATTTTTGTATAGGCTGAAGAGTGGTGTTATGAAAACCTTTTTTTTTTAAGATTTTATTGTTTGAGAGAGTGAGAGAGAAGAGGGGAGGGCCCAGAACAGTCTCCATAGTTGTACATCATTAGTGGTGACAGTTTTATTCCACATACCGTAGGTGGATTTGGGGCTGTGCTGACCTGGAACCGAACTGGGGAGGTGAGAACCTTCACTGTGGGGCTCAGCAGTTACCAGTTGGGCTGCAATTTAGCATATGGGTTTGTATGGTTCGGCGTTGGGATTCAATCCCTGGACCTCGCTGTTGCAAGGCAAGCACTGAACTGGTTGTGCTATCCTGGCATTACTAAAAACATTTTTGGAGTAAATTCTGGTTTGAATTGTAGCTATGCCATTTCCTGATCTTTTGTTCTTATTTTTAAATGTAAGTTACTATTACTTATGTGTTGGGAACTGGTCATATGCTTGACAGGGAAGGCTTTCCGGTATACTCATGTAACTGTAAGGATTAAGAACTTAAGTGCCTGGGGTGGGGGTGGTGGGCAATATATATGCATTTTTATATGCCAACAGTGAAACTTAGAAGATCCATTCCCTTTGCCATTGCAAACAAAAAAATGAAATACCTAGGAATAAATTTAAAAAGAACGTGAAGGACTTATATACTGAAAACTATAAGACACTGTTAAAAGAAATTAAAGAAGACAAAAAAATGGAAAGACATTCCATGTTCATGGATTGGAAGAATCAACATACCTGTAGTTAAAATGGCCATATTCCCCAAAGCAATATACAGATTCATTGCCATTCCCATCAAAATCCCACAGTCTTTCTTTCAAGAAATAGATAAAAAAATCATCACATTTGTATGGAACCACAAAAGACCACGAATCGCAAAAGCTATCCTAAGAAAAAAGGATAAAGCTGAGGGCATCTCACTGCCTGACTTTTATCTGTACTATAAAGCCTCAGTAATCAAAACAGCTTGGTACTGGCAGAAAAACAGATTCACGAACCAATGGAACAGAATTGAAAATCCAGAAATAAACCTACAAATATATAGACAGATTATTTTTGATAAAGTAGCGAAAAATATACAATGGGGAAAAGAAAGCCTTGGAAAATTGGAACACCACATGCAAAATGTTGAATGTGAACTGCGACCTCTCACCATATACCAAAATTAACTCAAAATGGATTAGAGACATCCAAATAAGAAATGAAACAATAAATTGCATAGAAGAAAACATTGGCACTAAACTTACAGACCTGGAGTTCAGGACGATTTTATGAATCTGACCTCAATGGCAAGGGAAGTAAAATCACAAATAAATGAATGGGACTTTATCAAGTTAAAAAGCTTCTGCACTGCAAAGGAAACCATCAACAAAGCAAAGAGGCAACCAACCAACTGGGAAAAAATATTTGCAAACCATGCCTCTGATAAGGGGATAATATCACTTTCACCTAGAGTGAATGAATTAGGTAATGGTACTAAAGAATGAAAGAATGGATGCAAATAAGTTTTTAACAAATTAAGGACCATGTTCTTAAATTAGCACTTGGTACTCAGGTCTTATTGAAATATAGAATCTCTTACAAGGTATCATCAAGTATTTAGAATATACGTTTGTTCTAGCACTGTTTCTGGTGTGGTATAATCGCTTAAAATTGTTTGGTTGTTTTTTTTCTTCTTCTTCCAACAGAAAGAAATGCAGGAATTGAAACTAAATAGCAGTAACTCAGGATCCCCTCATCGTTGGCCTACAGAATGTTATGGACCAGATTCAGTCCCTGATGGTTATCAGGGATCACAGACTTTTCATGGGGCTCCATTAACAGGTGAGTTAGCAACTGAATAATTCCAGATGTTAGTAAAATCACTGGACTTCCCCATTCTTTAAATAGATAACTTGTCAAATCACCTTGTCTGTGTACATTTGTTTACATACACATCTATATATGTCTGTTTATATATTACCTAAGCTATATTTGGTATTACTGAGATTGTTATAATCCAAGCAGAAACAAAACAAGCTGTATCTGATCCTGTGTAGGAGTATATAAAAGCTTAAAGAACCCTTTAATGCACACATCAAAGGAGCTGAGACTGAGGTGGTACTATTTCTTATAACTGAAAAATTAATATTGTTATGCATTAAGAGATGTTTATTTTGATGATATGTTCAGAGGTATGACACTCGTAGGAAAATTTTTTGGTTTTGAAATACCATGGGTTTACATAGAATGAAGGAGTTTGAAGCTAGATTTTAATTAGATTTTGAAGTGGTGCTGTCTCACTCTCCTAATTCTCAGCCAGTTTGTCTATTTGAAACATGGAGATAATACTTGACTCAGAGAGTAATTGTGAGCATTTGTGTGTGGGTGTGTATTAGGCCTTGACTTACAGGATATAGTAAACACAATGAAACAAATGCTTTCTGTGGGTTGTCTGTGTAAAAGTGCTTTGTGTACATAGTACTACTTAAGTGTGGTAATCCAAAGTGGTAGATACTATTATTAATCCATTTTATAGATGAGGAAATGGGTTTGGAAAGGTTACCGTATTTTCCGGCATACAAGATGACCGGGCGTATAAGACGACCCCCTAACTTTACAGTTAAAACATAGGTTTAGGCCTATATTCGCTGTATAAGACTACAGCCTCAGAAGTGGGGGGTAGTCTTATACAGCGAATATAGGCCTAAACCTATGTTTTAACTGTATAATTAGGGGGTCGTCTTATACGCCCGGTTGTCTTATACGACGGAAAATACGATAGGTAACTTATCCATTATTGTACAGCTAGTTATTGATGGAGTTGGGGTTCAAACTCTGGTGGCCTAACTTTAAAGCCACTTGCCAGTAGGATACATTGCCCCACACACTTAGAAATAATGACAAAAACATATTTCTTTTACATGAGACAGATTCCTTTCTCTTTTTTTTTTGTTAAATTTATTGGGGTGACATTGGTTGGTAACAATTAGATAGTTTCCAGATGTACAAATGTACATTACATCACCTATGTATTGCATTATGTGCTCACTACCCAGAATCAGCTATCCTTCCATCACCATATATCTGGTGCCTACTCCCTACTTCCCCTTCCCCCACTCTTCCTCTCCCCTCCCTCCTCTTCCCTTACCCTCAGGTGACCACCAAACTATTGAGCGTGTCCATAAGTTTTTGTTTCTTTGTTACTTTCAGTTTTATAATCCACCTGTAAGGTCATGTTTCCTGATTCTTTCAGTCTGACTTATTTCACTTAGTAAGATGGTTTTAGGGTCCATCCATGTTGTCACAAATGACTGTATTTCATCTTTTCTTATCTCTGAGTAAATGTACCACACCTTCTTTATCCAGTCATCTATTGAAGGGCACTTTGGTTGTTTCCATGTCCTGGCCACTGTGAACAGTGCTGCAATGAACATTCACTCGGGTACAGACATCATTGCAGATTAAGGTTTTCAGGTTTTTTGGGTAGATACTCAGTAGAGGGATTGCTGGGTCATATGGCAATTCCATTCCTAATTTTTTGAGGAATCTCCATACAGCATGATTGTACTAGTTTACATTCTCACCAGCAGTGTGTGGAGGGTTACTTTTTCTCCATAGCCTCTCCAGCACTTGTTATCCCTTGAGACAGATTCCTTAATGGTAGTAGTGCATTTTATTTTTCTAGTTGGTTTTAACTCTGAAAAGATTTAGAATGGTATAGTCTAGTTTAGATTAGTACATTGTGTGATAGTTCATAGAGCCATACTTAAGGCTGACCCATTATCATCTTGTGATAGTGTCTTCTAAATGCAGACAAAATAATAGAAAGTCTTTGTGAAGCAAGACTTACTAAATGTCATAAGTCATTGATAAATATATGAGACATCAAGAGTTTAAACATTGCTCACTATATAGAGCCCTGTAAAGAGAAGAGAAGTAAACTGGTTAGACTTTTCTAGGGCTTTTTGAATTCTGTGTGAAATTGATCATTTGGCACCTTTTGGGTCACATTTTCTATTCTGTGTATAGGCATAAAATGTCTTCTGGTTGTTAAACTAAAGCAACTTTCACATTGTCTCATTTTATTTTTGCAATTACCCTATGAAATGTGTAGAAGTAGCACATCCTTATTTTACAGTTGAGAAAAACAAAGACCCCAATGACTGATTGACAAGGACACAAAGCAGCTTTCTGTCCTTGTCCTTTGTGTTACTGTCCAGAAGGAGGAGAGCTCAGGTCTCTTGATTTCCATTCCCGTATTCACAGATTTTGTTTTTCTTAATGAAAGTAAAAATATACCAAGAGCGTTCTTGTCTTTCTAAAATAAGATGATAAAAAATCTATTAATAAGCTTATAGAAAATTCTATGACCTACTGAACAGTATAAAGAAAACTAAAAGCTAACAGCATCACATAGAATTCAATAACATTTTGGAGCGTTTCCTTCTGGTCCTTTCTCTTTGTATACATAAAGAATTTTTAGCGGGTGCTGGGGTAGCTGAACAGGTTGAGCGCTTGCCTTGCAACCACAAGGTTTAGGATCAAATCCTGGCCCTAGCCCTTGCAAACCCATATACTAAACTGTGGCGCAATTGGTGACCACTGAGATGGTGGCGAAGGTTCTGACCTTTCACGTGGGAGGCCCCTAGTTAGGTTCCTGCCCCACACTGCCCCTATTTCCACTTGTGTGGAATGATGTAAATTACAACTAATGATGTGCAACTATCGAGACTGCTCTAGGTCCTTCCCCATCTCTCTCTCTCTTTCTTTCACTCAGCTTCTCTCGAACAATAAAGTAAATCTTAAAAAAAAATTTTAATGTGTTTTTTATGATATTACCAAGTTGTATGTAGATGAGTAAGCCTGTTGTTTAAATATAGTAGACTTTTAACCAGAACTCAAGTAAGTGACTGGTAAAAAAAAACCTGCCAGTTTCTTGCAAGTGTCGATTGTTTGAGTTTCGGTTAACAGAGAGAGTCTACTGTATTTTAAATTCTGAGCATTTGTCTAGTAAATGTTTTTTGAAAATACTTTTAATGACTACAAGGCATCCCATCATGTGGAAGTAGTACAAATTGTATTCCCTTATTTTGTTATTTCCAGTTTTGCTATTATAAATAATCCTGTGGACACATTCTCAGGATTGTAGAGTATTTAAAAAATTCTTTGGTGTTGGGAAATTGCTTTCCAGAAAAGCTATGACAGTTAACACACTTACCACCAGTATCTTGTAGTGCCCATTCCTTTGTATTCTTGCCTAGTGTTAACTATTATCAGTTTATAAAAACTTTTGCCAGTTTTTAAGAATAGAAATAATATCTTTTTAAGTTTTTGTGTTTATATTAGGCATGCTCAATACTTTATAATCTTTTATATTTTCTGAGTTATATTTTCATTTGATGCTTTTTGTAGTAAGTTTATAAGAACTCTTTAATATATAATATATATTCCCCCCCCATTAGAGTCACTAGTCACTGATAAAGTTACTAGTTAAATTTTAAACTTTTGATTCTTGGCTCATATTTGTCAGCTTGTTCTATGCCTGTTTTCTCCCCAGAATATTTCAAGATAACCACCTTCACCAGGCAGATTCATTAGTTTTCTGTATTCAGACCTTGGCTTCTTCAGCAACCTTTTAGACTGGCTAGCCTTTTCTAGGTCTGTTTCAGTGCTTTCCAGGATCATTTGGTTAGCATCTTTTGGGTCTCAATTGCCATGTCTTCTTTTGTGTGAAGGCATAAATAGTTTTTAAGTGGTTTTGTTTTCTGATAAAACTTTTAGTTTTGCCATCAACATGAGTGTCTTCCACTTGTTGATTTTCTGGTAAAACTCACACATAACAGAGGGAGGAAATAATTTGGTCATCAACATGAGTGTTAGTCATGATGTTTCCTTTTTTTCCTCCAAGGAACACATTTAGTGTTATTTTTAAGGTCCTTTTTCATGAATTTGTTAGGTGATTTTTGACCTGAACATTTTCAGCTTGAGTTATAAAAAGCAACTGTGTCATTGTGCAGATTTTCAAGGCTCACTTAAAAAACATGCCCCTGAGGCCATCAGATGCATTTTGGTTCCTGACTAGTGGATTCCTAATATTTCTGATGTTGAACATGACTGATTTCACATCATACGTATTGTTCTTAGAAAATGAACAAACCACTCATTTATTGTCTTTTTTTTTTTTTTAACTTGCGTTTTTGACAAGAACAAGTGCCTCACAACAAGTATCATGTGTCATATTTAGCAGTTTTTCCTAGTTTGTCATTTGATAATTTTCTTTATGGTATATTTTGATATAGAGAAATTTTAAAGATTTATTGTTTTGACAGAGAGAGAGAGAGAGAGAGAGAGAGAGAGAGATACAGAGATACAGAGAAAAAGAGTAGGGCCCAGAGCAGTCTCCACGGTTGTACATCATCAGTTTTCCACATGGTTTCATTTCACACAGGTGGGCAGGGGCTGCGCAGAGCAGGAACTGGGCTGGGAGCCTCCCTCATGGGAGCCACACACCCCTCAAGCCAGGGGCTGAACCGGGCCGGGCAAGAACCAAACTTGGGGCCTCTCGAATGGGAAGTACACCCCAGTTCAGCTTAAGTGTCCGCATGGGCTAGGGCTGGTAATTGATCTTCGGTCCCCCTGGCTGCAAAGTGAGCGCTTAGCCCCCTGAGCCATCTGGCTCCCCCATTATATAGAAAATTTAAAAGAGTTTATGTAGTTAAATATTTCTTTGATTTCTATTGCTTTTGTACTTAAAGTTCTTGCCTAGGTAGTCTTAATTGTAGTCTAGATATTTTTTAACAGTGTTTTCTTTTTTTCTTTCTTGTTTTTTTTTTTTTTTTTAGTTGCAACTACTGGCCCTTCAGTATGTTATAGTCAGTCACCAGCCTATAATTCCCAGCATCTTCTCAGACCAGCAGCTAATGTTACTCCCACAAAGGTAACAAAGGGATTTATATATATATGAAAATAAATACCTCCTTTTTAATTGTTCAGGTTTCTTTCAAAGAAATTTAAGAAATAGTTTAGCAGTAAAACTTTTATATGTCCCATAAGATATGGATAGTTTAAATTTCTCAGCAAATACAGACGTGCTTCTTAGTTATCTTATTTTTATGTTACCATTAAATGTGAGCACTTAGAATATTTTTAAATGAGGGTGGTGGTAGTAGTGAGGTGGGTGGGTAGGTCCTTTATCATTTTATTTTGGGCAGAAATAGGACTAGAACATTCTTGCTGAACCACTATGTGGGAAGTATTTCCAGGCCTGAAGTAGCTAAGACCTATTATTACAACAGAGATTGGATGTGGAGCTTAAAGACAGAGGGCTTGAATGCATTTAGACTCTGGCTGTTCTGCTCACTGTGACCTTGGACAAGTGTCTTAGTTGCCTGATATGTAAAATGAGGATAATAATGCCTTAATTCATAGGGTTTTTGAGATAATACATATAAAGTATCATATTTTTTCATTTTATTATAAGATGATACTTTTTCTAAAATTTTTAGACCAAAAATTGGGGGTCGTCTTATACATGGGAGTAACCTATGTATTGATTTCTTAATGTTGGGTTAGAAAGGTAGGGGTCATCTTATACATGAAGACATCTTATTCATGGAAAAATATGATACTTAGAACAGTGCTCAGTTGGCACATTAGTAAATGCTCAATAAATGTTAGTCATCATTATCATTATTGTTAACATCATTTGACCCGTTGCTTAAGAACGAAGAAGATATTCTATGCATTTATTGTAGGAAAATTAAAATTTTAAGATGCTGTCAATTAGTACAGGCAATTTTTATTATATGCCAAAAAGAATATAACTATCTTTGTAGTAATGTTGTCTTCTCTTAATGATGGACTATATTATCTATTGACATGTTTACTTATAATGCTCACAATTAGTAGTTTGTGAGAATTGGTTAGCATCTAGCTATCTATAGTTTTGTAGACAACCTACAATAATTTTAACTTTTTTTTTTTAGGGTCCAGTTTATGGCATGAATAGACTTCCACCTCAACAGCAGATGTATAGCTATACACAACAGATGCACACATCACCAGTGCAAAGCACATCTGCTTGTATGTTTTCTCAAGAGATGTATGGTCCTCCATTGCGTTTTGAGTCTCCGGCAACAGGAATTTTATCACCCAGGGGTGATGATTACTTTAATTACAGTGTTCAACAGACAAGCACAAACCCACCTTTGCCAGAACCTGGTTATTTCACAAAACCTCCAGTTGTAACTCATGCTTCAAGATCTGCAGAATCCAAGGTTATAGGATTTGGAAAAACTAATTTTGTTCAGCCCGTGCCAGGTGAAGGAATAAGGCCATCTTTGACAGCACCTGCACATTCAATACAGCCAGCTCCTTTTAAATTTAGCTCAAATTTCAAGTCAGATGATGGTGACTTCACATTTTCCTCACCGCAGAGCATGACACAGCCTCCTTCTGCATCTTACAATAATAGTGAAAGTCTTTTAGGTCTCCTTACTTCAGATAAACCTTTGCAAGGAGAGGGTTACAGTGGTGCAAAAGGTGGTCAAACCATTGGATCCCGAAATACATTCAATTTTGGATGCAAAAATGTACCTGGAATTTCATATACTGAAAATATAGGTCCAAATCAGCAAAAGAATTCTGGTTTTCATCGAAGTGATGATATGTTTACTTTCCACGGTCCAGGGAAATCAGTATTTGGAACACCTGCTCCAGAGCTGGCCAACAAGAATCATGAAACAGATGTAGGGAGTGCTCATGGTGACGATGACGATGATGGCCCTCACTTTGAGCCTGTGGTACCTCTTCCTGATAAGATTGAAGTAAAAACTGGTGAAGAAGATGAAGAAGAATTCTTTTGCAATCGTGCAAAATTGTTCCGTTTTGATGCAGAATCCAGAGAATGGAAGGAACGTGGAATTGGCAGTGTAAAAATACTGAGGCATAAAACATCTGGTAAAATTCGCCTTCTAATGAGACGAGAACAAGTATTAAAAATCTGTGCGAATCATTACATCAGTCCAGATATGAAACTGATACCAAATGCTGGATCAGACAGGTCTTTCGTATGGCATGCTCTTGATTATGCAGATGAGTTTCCCAAACCAGAACAACTTGCTATTAGATTCAAAACTCCTGAGGAAGCAGCCCTTTTTAAGTGCAAGTTTGAAGAGGCCCAGAACATTTTAAAAGTCTCAGGAGCAAAGGTAGCCACAATTACAAATCAGGCTGTGAGAATCGTAAAAGAGCCCTCAAGTCATGATAGCAAGGATATTTGCAAATCTGATGTCAGAAACATTAATTTTGAATTTCAGGTAGCAAAGAAAGAAGGGTCTTGGTGGCTTTGTAACAGCTGCTCCTTAAAGAATGCTGCAACTGCTAAGAAATGTGTTTCATGCCAGAATCTAATCCCAAGCAGTAAAGAATTCCTTGGCTCCCCGTTAGTTGAAACTGTTTCTGCTTTTAAAACTGGCCCAGAAAATACTGCAGATAGTTTTGCATTGATGACTCAAAAGAAAGAAGGTCACTGGGATTGTACTGTTTGTTTAGTGAGAAATGAACCTACTGTATCTAGATGCATTGCGTGCCAGAATACAAAGTCTGCTAACAAAAATGGATCTTCATTTGGTCAGCAATCTTCCTTTAAATTTGGCCAGGGAGATCTTCCTAAGTCTGGTAATGATTTCAGATCTGTGTTTTCAATAAAGGAAGGACAGTGGGATTGCAATACATGCTTGGTAAGAAATGAAGGGTGCTCTACAAAATGTGTTGCTTGTGAGACTCCACGAAAACAGAGTTTACCTACTTCTGTTTCACCATCTGCTGCTTTTAAGTTTGGTTCTTCAGAGATGAGTAAAACTCCAAAGAGTGGATTTGAGGACCTGTTTGCTAAGAAGGAGGGACAGTGGGATTGCAATACATGCTTAGTACGAAATGAAGCAAATGCTACAAAATGTGTTGCTTGTCAGAATCCAGGTAAACCAAGTTTATCTACTTCTGCTGTTCCAACATCTGCCTCTTTTAAGTTTAGTACTTCAGAGACAAGCAAGGCCACAAAGAGTGGATTTGAAGGAATGTTCATCAAGAAGGAAGGACAGTGGGATTGTAGTGTTTGTTTTGTGGAAAATGAGAGTTCTTCCTTAAAATGTGTGTCTTGTGCTGCTTCTAAACCAACTCATAAACCGATTGCAGAAGCTCCTTCAGCCTTCACATTTGGCTCCAAAACTAAGTTAAATGACTCTTCTGGAAGTCAGGTGGGAACAGGATTTAAAAGTAACTTTTCAGAAAAAGCTTTTCAATTTGGCATCACAGAACAAGGATTTAAGTTTGGGCATGTGGATCAAGAAAATACGCCTTCATTGACAGTTCAGGATTCCTCTGACATGGACTCTAAGTCAACTGCAGAAGGATTTAATTTTTCTATTCCTGTATTAGCCAGTGGATTTAAATTTGGCATTCAGGAGCTGAGCAATGAAGAGAAGAAGAGTGAAAAGCCCCCTGAGGATGACACTGGTATTGAGGCTCAAGATGTTGGTAGTCAGAAGGATGAAGGCAGTGTGATTTTTGGTCAGACTGGTAGCACTTTCACCTTTGCAGATCTTGCGAAAACAGCTTCAGGAGAAGGATTTCAATTTGGCAAAAAGGACCCTAATTTTAAGGGATTTTCAGGTGCTGGAGAAAAATTATTCTCATTGCAAAGTGGTAAAACAGCTGACAAAACTGACACTTCTGACCTTGAGAAAGATGACGATGCCTATAAGACCGAAGACAGTGATGACATCCATTTTGAACCGGTAGTTCAAATGCCTGAAAAAGTGGAACTTGTAACAGGAGAAGAGGATGAAAAAGTTCTTTATTCACAGCGGGTCAAATTATTTAGATTTGATGCTGAGATAAGTCAGTGGAAAGAAAGAGGTTTGGGGAACTTAAAAATTCTCAAAAATGAAGTCAATGGCAAACTAAGAATGCTGATGCGAAGAGAACAAGTACTAAAAGTGTGTGCTAATCACTGGATAACAACGACAATGAACCTGAAGCCTCTCTCTGGATCAGATAGAGCATGGATGTGGTTAGCTAGTGATTTTTCTGATGGTGATGCCAAACTAGAGCAGCTGGCAGCAAAATTTAAAACCCCAGAGCTGGCTGAAGAATTCAAGCAGAAATTTGAGGAATGCCAGCGACTTCTATTAGATATACCACTTCAAACTCCCCATAAACTGGTGGATACTGGCAGAGCTGCCAAGTTAATACAGAGAGCTGAAGAAATGAAGAGTGGACTAAAAGATTTCAAAACATTTTTGACAAATGATCAAACAAAAGTCACTGAGGAAGAGAGTAAGGGTTCAGATGCAGGTGCTGTCAGTGCTTCAGATGCACCCACCAAGCCAAATCCTGAAAATACTGGGCCCACACTAGAGTGGGATAACTATGACTTAAGGGAAGATGCTTTGGATGATAGTGTAAGTAGTAGTTCAGTACATGCTTCTCCGTTGGCAAGTAGCCCCGTGAGAAAAAATCTCTTCCGCTTTGGTGAGTCAACAACAGGATTTAACTTTAGTTTTAAATCTGCTTTGAGTCCATCTAAGTCTCCTGCCAAGTTGAATCAGAGTGGGACCTCAGTTGGCACTGATGAAGAATCTGATGTTACTCAAGAAGAAGAGAGAGATGGACAATACTTTGAACCTGTTGTACCTTTACCTGATCTAGTTGAAGTATCCAGTGGTGAGGAAAATGAACAAGTCATTTTTAGTCACAGAGCAAAACTATATAGGTATGATAAAGATGCTGGTCAGTGGAAAGAACGAGGTATTGGTGATATAAAGATTTTACAGAATTATGATAATAAGCAAGTTCGCATAGTGATGAGAAGGGACCAGGTATTAAAACTTTGTGCCAATCACAGAATAACTCCAGACATGACTTTGCAAAATATGAAAGGGACAGAAAGAGTGTGGGTGTGGACTGCATGTGATTTTGCAGATGGAGAAAGAAAAGTAGAACATTTAGCTGTGCGTTTTAAACTACAGGATGTTGCAGACTCATTTAAGAAAATATTTGATGAAGCAAAAATAGCCCAAGAAAAAAATTCTTTGATAACACCTCATGTTTCTGTTCCAACTACTCCCAGAGAGTCACCATGTGGCAAAATTGCTGTAGCTGTATTAGAAGAAACCACAAGAGAAAGGACAGACTTAGTTCAGGGTGATGATATAACAGATACAACATCAGAAGTTGAAGTGTCTAATACATCTGAAACACCAACAAAAGCAGTGGTTTCTCCTCCAAAGTTTGTATTTGGTTCAGAGTCCGTTAAAAGCATTTTTGGTAGTGAAAAATCAAAACCATTTGCATTTGGTAACAGTTCAGCTACTGGATCTTTGTTTGGATTTAGTTTTAATGCACCTTTAAAAAATAATACCAAAACCAGTTCAATAGTCCAAAGTGGATCTGAAAGAAAAATGGGACCTAATAATTGCAAGGAGTCAAAGGATTCTGATAACAAACAGTCTTCAGATGGCAAAGTCAAAAATCTCTTTGCTGCTTTTCCAAAGGAAGAGTCCTCAACTAATTACACATTTAAAACAGCAGAAAAGGGTAAGCACTTAATCAGAATACTTTTTTCCTTTTAATGTTTATCTTGAATCAGACTCTTTGTAGCATACTAATGTTTTACTAAAAGTTAGGTTATAAACACAGTGCTTTGTGAAACAGCCAAAATGTATTTGCATAGATGTTATTTCTTCCTAAATCAGTTTACCTGTGAGTGTTCATACATAACAGTATGTGTGTTTAAGTTACTTAGGAAATTTTAATAACTAGACGATATCTATATTATGTTTAGGGCAGAACATGTGAACCCAGAACAGTACTGAGTTTTAGTGACTCATGTATTAGAATATGAGCATTAACTCAAGTCTGGTTTTTAAAAGTGTTCATTCTTTAATTTATTATTGTTACTTTCTTGTCACCCAAAAAAACATGGTACTGAGATGTTTTATGTTTTATGTAAGGTAGTCTTGCTGCTATTAAATGAACAAAGAATGAACCTCTGGGATATAAATGACTATGTAAAACAGCCAAATTGAGGGTCTTGGGCTTTTTATATTTTGAAATCATATTCACTTTCTCAAAAATGTTCAAAAAATTAAATACTCTTTATTTTCTAGGATTTAATTTTAGTCTTTTTAAATCTAATCCAATGGCTTTTTGGACCAGCACCCCTTCTTCACAGCCTGAGAACAAAGGTATAGAGTTAGCATTCTCAGTACGAGATGACATCAGTTGTTTTTTTTTTTTAGCAGCTGGTAGTCTGTAGTAAAGTAACTGTGGCTGTATGAAATTAAGTACTTAACATTACGGTGTGCATGTTAAAGAATGCCGGTTTAAAGCAAGTAACTTTTGATTGGTGGTATAACATCCTTTAACGCTGTTTTTTTAGTGTACTTGGTTCTCATGTTTTCTCATTACTGCATAACATTATTTTGAGGGAGAGCCATGTGATTGGTCTACCATTTCCTGCTTTGTACTTCATTACTCTCTTATTTTTTATTTATTTATTTATTTAAAGATTTATTTTTACTGTTTTTGACAGAGAGAGACAGAGACAGAGAGAAGGGGGAGGGCCCAGAACAGTCTCCATAGTTGACAGCATTAGTTTTCCTTATAGTTTCACTTCACAGGTGGGCAGGGGCTGCACAGGTCAGGATCTGGGCTGGGGTCTCACCCCAGTGAAAACTGAACTGGGGGCCCTCCCCAGTTCAGCATATGGGTCCACACGGGCTGGAGCTGGGATTTGATCCTCGGTTCCTGGGGCTACAAAGTGAGCCCTTAACCCACTGAGCCATCCCGGCTTCCCATACTCTCTTATTTTTTATTCTGTTTAATGAAGGCCTATATTTTATCTAACCTTTATCTTTAGGCCCTTAATGTCAGCCAGTACCAATCATATTAGGGCAACGGCATGTATACAGTATGAAACAGATTGTCTCTTTAGGGTTATCCTTTTGGATGGTTTAGAAAAAGATTGATTTGAAAGCAGACCTCATTTTTAACTGTCACCATTACATACCTGGGTTGTTATATATGTAGTACAGATCTTTTGTAAAAGTAAGTGTTGGTACTCAAGTGAAATATAGGAAGTGGGCTCTCTTAAAGACCATCAAAGGCAAAGTTAGGGAAATGAAAACTCACTGTGGTTTTCTGTGTATAAGACAACCCCCACTTTTCCAACCTAACATTAAGAAATCAATACACGGGTTATTCCTGTGTATAAGACGACCTCCCACAATATTTGGTCTAACAATTTTAAACAAAAGTACCATCTTATAATGGAAAAATCCATTAAGTGTCTGATAACATCTTGAGCAACCCATCTACATTTGTTACAGGTTACCAAACAAGTAGAATGATAAAATGACAACACTTGATTTTGGGAGCGCTTCAGTTTTAAAGTATACCAATTATGCTACTAGCTAAAGTAACTCTTTAGCCTTTCTTATTAAGGATACAGTCTTAAAAAGAAGTTATTTGAAAAGTGTGAATTTTTTTCTGTAAAGGGTATATACTTGCACACATACTCTGAAGGCCCTAGGTTAAGAATCCCTGGTGTTAGAGCAAATTTACAAATATATGACAAAGCCTTATTCTGTCTCAAGTCTGAGAATATTGTAGTCCAAAGGATCTTAGAGACAAAGACTTCAAACATGAGGGAAGTAGGGCCCAGCAAGCTTAGCAGAGTGTCTAATATGCCCAAGTTGTCTTTACCAGCTAACAGCAGAAGTGGAACAAGAATCTCTATCTTAGAAGGTGTTCTATTACTGTCCCTGGCTAGACATTGATACTAAGTTTTTGTAATGAAGGAGAGTGAATTGACAAGTTTAATATTCTAACAGGGCTCTAGTTTTCTAGATTAGCACCATCCAATAGAAATAAATGTGACCTGTGTTTGTAATTTAAAATTTTCTAGTAGCCATATTAAAAAATAACAGGTGAAAAAAAGATGAAATTAATTTTAATATTCAGTTTAACTCATAACGCCCAAGTACCACTTCAACTTCTCATCACTACAAAAAATAATGAGATATTTTATATTTGTGCTTTTTGGTACCAAGTCTTTAAAATCCAGTGTCTATTTTTATACTTGCAGTACATTTCAGTTTTAGACTAGCCACATTATAAGTGCTTAATAGCCACATGTGGCTAGATAACCGTATTGGCACATAATATGATTCATGAATTAGTTTATTACTTCTTTGGGCCAGAAATTCTTTTTTTATGAACCAGAGTAGAATTTATGAATAATTCCTTTTCTCTCCATTTTTTCTGTTTCTTGTTTTTGTTATCCTTGTTGGTTTTTCAGCTATAGAAATTGTCTTAAATTCTTTTGGTATTAACTGTAGGATAACAGTTTTTATTTAATTTTATCCATTATGCAAAACTGTGTGTAACTCTATTCACCTGCCATCCTTAGAAATTGTTTACTTTTGGAAACTAGTCAAGTTTGGCTTTGCATTAGTTTCATAATTAACACCAATTTTTACTTATAATTGCTTTAATTTTTTTTCAGCTGGAAATGCATGGATATTTTGCTAAACTATTTAATATGTCAAATATGATTATGGCAGCACTTTTTAAATACCTTTTTAAATTATAGCCATTAATAAGTTTTTTTAGTGATCAGTAAGTAAAAGCAGGGTTATTTGGTTTTAGAGAGATTCTGTTTTCACTAAGGGTATTTTTTGTTTTTTATTGTTTTTGATAGGGAGAGAGAGAGAAGAGAGACAGAGACAGAGAGAGCCCCCAGTTCAGCATATGGGTTCACGCAGGCCGGGGCCGGGATTCGATCCTTGGTCCCCGGCGCTGCAAAGTGAGTGCTTAACCCACTGAGTTCACGGCTTCCCCTCACTAAGGGTATTTGATAGAACATTAAATCAGGCTACTAATTCTAATTCATTAGTATTGTGCTCTGTCCACATCAGAGAATATGTGTTTTTATCAGTATGCTATTCTAACCTAAAAATAAGTTTCACGGTTTTTATTTTCGGTTAGAATATTGATGTTAATACTTATTTTAACGTCTGGTCTTTATCAGTTTTTTTGACTTGTGTTACAGCAAAAGAGAAGACGAAACCTGATGCTCCTACTGCAGATGATGAGGTTCTCATTGTATATGAGCTTACCCCAACCCCTGAGCAAAAAGGTCTTGCAAGCAAACTAAAACTTCCTCCAACTTTCTTCTGCTATAAAAATAGACCAGGTTATGTTAGCGAAGAAGAAGATGATGGTAAATTTTTTGTTGTTTTAAAAACATTTTCTTCATGCTAATCTTAATAATTGGGGTTAAATTATATTAAGCCTGGTTTTAAAACTCATTACTGCTGTCCTTACAGGTAGACAGATGTTTATCCTAAGGTATGTGTAAATAGTCAGTGGATGTTACTGAGTAAGCATTTTTTGGATGGCTTCCATGAGCAGGACAGGCATTTTGAGGAATTTGAAAACAATTATAATTTCCTTGGATTCCTAGAGGGATGGGAGAGCAATGAGGCAGAACAGGTTTTTAAACAGGAGAGCTACATGCATGCTCAGTAAAGTTTCAGTAAGACCAGTTGAGTAGTGGTATAGAAAGTTGGGTTGTGAGACATGGAGATAGGAAGGTGATAATAAAGCTGCTGAAACGAAGAGGAGAGCCTCAGTGAAAGTTAGTAGAAAAGGCATTAAGGATATAGCATTGGCAAAATTGGTTGCTATTTGAATGTGGAGCTTAAGGAAAAGTGTGAAATTGGAGATGATTTCTAGGTTTTTGGCTAGGAACACTCCTGAAACTTATTAGAAATTCCTTCATTTAATAAAATCAATTATATTTTAAGATGAAGATTTTGAAACAGCTGTCAAGAAACTTAATGGAAAACTATATCTGGATGACTCAGAAAAATGTCGACCATTAGGAAAAAATCTAACAGGTATGTTAAAATTAATTATAATTTTTTTTTTTAATCTATTTAAAAGGAATCTCCCAATCTGATAATTTCTGTAATTATCAGTTTTACTTATGTACCTACAATATGTAGCTACTAAAATTTTCCTGTGGTGATTTAATCCATATTCCATTTGTCCCAGAGTACATACAGGTGATGCTTGCAGCTGCAGAGTTTATCCCAAGATAACCCACAGATTATAGTCCTAACCTTACCCCTAAAGTTTGCCACGAAGTATATTCCTTATATTATTATTTTCACTTTGCTCTAGTATATTTGCTAGTCTTTTGGAAACAAATGACATCATTTTATTTATAGCATTCTGTTTTTAGTAGTGGTATTTCCATTTACAAAATATAGTAATTCTCAATCACTGAAAATGTCAAATCTTATAAAATGTAGCATTCTTATGCGTGAATAAAATGATCAAATATTGATCATCATATACATTTCTGCTACATTAGGACTACAGGCAAGTTATGTTTAGAAACTACTCCAAGAACAGTTTTTATATTTTATTTTCACATTAAAAACCAGTCAGGGGGAAAGCCGGGACGGCTCAGCGGGTTGAGCGCTCGCTTTGAGGCCATGAGGACCGAGGATCGAATCCCGGCTCCGGCCCAGGCAGGACCCACGTGCTGAACTGGGGAGTTCCCACAGTTCGGTTCTCTAACTGTCTCTGTCTCTGTCTCTCTCTCTATCTGTCAAA